>JANIJG010014500.1:93425-111422 GCA_024611175.1 Megaceryle torquata
TTTTTTTTTTTTTTTTTTTTTTGGTTTTTTTTTTTTTTTTTTTTTTTTTTTTTTGTTTGTTTTGTTTTCTAAATTATCCCCTCTTCTGGATATAAATACTTCCCTTCTATCCCATATGTTTCTTTTTAAATCAGTACAAGGTTTTCTTTCTTAACATTGAGGTTTTATGTTTAGGGATAGAAAAATAAAATCCTGCCAACAATTTCCCAAGCATGATCAATATTTATATTTTCCCCTTATGACTTAACTTATAATCAAATACAGATTTATGAGTATTAGGTAGGATTTTATTATACTCATATATATCTCAAGTAATCACTTTATAATCAGAAAAACCACCAATGTTTAGTTCCAAGATCAGTTCCTACATAAGCATTCAGATGAGGATTACTATGGATTTCCATGGAAGAAGTAATGTTTATCAAGTCAGGAAAATTGATATTTATAATTTATAACTTTTAAAAGAAATTCCAACATTCTCTGACACAGAGGTTTGAGTGTCTGAAGGTTCATGATTGTCCAGTCATAAACATTTTACACTATGCTCACAAGCAGGTTTTTCTGGGAGTGCTCCTTGTTTATGTTGGTGTTTGCTGCAGGACCCAAAACATACTCATGCTGCCAGGAGGAGGACTTTGACAACTAATCCATGCACACTCAGGAATGTATTTTCCAGCTAGTGAGGAATTTGGACCTCATTGTCAAATAGTGACTTATACAGATTTTGTTACTAGCCAAGTTGAATGTATGCTCATAAATAAAGGTTTCAAAATTTTTTTGTCACCCAAACTTCTAACAAAGAATCTCTTCTCATATATCATGATGCCTTAAGCAGTTTTGTTCTTAAGACTTTGATTTTTTACCAATACTTACATTCTTTGCCTTGTCACATATATTTTCTTGAAATTAGCATCTGATTAGCCTGGAATGACAATCCTATAGAAGGGACATTTTCAAAATGCACATTGTGTACCATGAATGATACACGACTCACTTCAAAATGGTCTTCCTGTACTGGGGAGAGGAGGAAATCAGGTCTGTTGCTGCTTCTACCCTGAGCAAAAGTAACTCATCAGTGAAGGGCTGAGCCTAGGAGAGGGCAGCATCCAGCTCTGAGGATAAAGAGGGTATTTCTAGTCTTATATAAAAGCAGGAAAGAAAATATGGATCTTGCAGATCCCAACCACTGTCCCATAGCTAGCCCTCAACATTGAACCGTGACTGGAAATATAACCTCTCACACACCACAGGCTGACTCCATCCAAAAAAAATCTGCTGTTTTAACTCATCGCCTTTTGTCAATCCCACAGAATAAATTACTTACTGAAAGTTTGCTAATGAAACTAGAATGGGGATTAAAATTATTTCACTGGTGTTTACAGCCGCTTAAAATCTTGAAAAATTAGGCCATTAACTTTGCAGGATTTCAATTAACCCATCCATGCAAAAATATTTTCCTGTCTTTGTGAAAATTGTTAGTATCTGTGAGTCAAAAAGGATAGGTAAGCATAAATTAATTAATGTAATTTCCTGTTTCACCTAAGGTATCAAATTATTGCAGATTTCAGAAAAAGTAGATTATTCTTGTTCACCCAGACCATAGTCTAAGAATACCAGAACTTTTTTTTTTTTTTTTTTTTTTTTGCAACAACTGCTGTCCCTTTTTGAGTAAGGAAAATTTGATAAGGATGCTCATTTTCTCATTTGTAATTAAAACTGCAATAAAGTGCATGCTTTCTAATGACAGTCTATGTTGTATTACTCTTTTGGTGACACTTGCTACTGAACTTAATCTATTTCATTACTAAAGTATGTGTACTTTCCCATGGCCTATATGACATCCATATCTGCTGCAATACAGCAATTCCAGATCCTATCAAATATGTAAATCTTTACTTGCACCCTGGAAACTCAGGTTCACATTTGAATATTTTACAGAAAAATGCACTTTCAACCACAGCTGCAGGCTACTGTTCCCTTGTGTAAGTCATCCATTTTTAGAACTAAATGTACAATTATGCAGTTGAAGTCATGCAGAAGATCCCTGGAATTTGTGCATGTTGCTCATGCAAGGGCTTTTTTATTTTTGCTTTTTGTTAAAGCATTTATTTGTACATAAATAGATCTGAAATACAGATAAATAGCTGTGTTCAAATAATCAAGGACTGTAGAAGAGGCCATGTCAAAGGACATTTTCCTTGGGTGAGTGAAAGTCAGTATGATACATAAATCCAAATTACAGAAAGCTTTTATTAATCTGTAAATTGCAGTATTTCTTCAGTTACCAAAGCACTTGGCAAATATTTTTCACATTAGGCAATTAAAAAGGCAATTACACTGTTGTCTGGCAACTTTGGAAGCACTTAACTTCAACATTAAAATGAAGACTAGAAATAAATTTTGTTGTTGTTGTTGTTTTTGACTTCTGGACTCTCACTTAGAAATCAGGGATGCATTGCATCAAGGCTGCCTGGGGGTTACTGAGGAAAGTAATTTCAATTAACAATTGCATGCAAAGAGCTTCTACACCCAAATGAAAAAGGACATCAGAGCATTTGTTTTTGAAATTGGGGGATTTAAACTGTTTATTAAGTATTACAGTCTCAACAACTCTTCTTTAATGATATTGAAGGAATAAAGCTGTGCTGTAGCTCTTTGTCTAGCAGAGAGCACCCTGAGAGTATTCAAACCTAAACAAATTTTCAAATGCAATGTAGACTATTCAGAATATGAGTAAGAGGATGAATCCTGTATAATAAGAGAAATGTAATAAAAAATACCTTTAATACAATAATTTGTGTAACATATTATAAACAATATAATATATAATATAATACCTTTACTATAATAAATAATACCTATAATAAATAGCACTTTTTTAATTTATTACCAAAAATATTCTAAATATAAATAGACAAATGAGTGCAGGAAAATTACTGTCTTTTTTGTACAGCCTCTAACCTGAACAGGTTTTGAAGTCCTGCTTCCCTAAAAGTACCTTTGAAGGTCCTTGGTTCTGACAGTTTTGCTTATAGAGACCCTCATCCTGTAACACATTCAGTCCCTTTTGATGATACCCAAGAGTTTCTGAAATGTGTTGGAATTCTTGTAAATAATGACTATGTATTTTTGTATGGCTTGGAAAATTGTTTAGGATAATTTCCCTCAAGAAGCTAAATATTTAACTGAATCTCTTGAGCAGGCTTTGTTGATTTTATATGGAAACTCTTGAAAGCTAGACTCAAATTCCATTATCTGGATTGTTTAATTTCAAAAACTACTGATCACAGGGGGAGTACCTAGTGCTTACTCATTTTAAAACTGGGATTAGTGATTAGAATGCACAAATTTAGCTGCACTTGAGCCTAAAATTTGTGTCACATCTCTCCTGATTATTAGCTTTTTCACAGCATTTCTACTAGTGCCTGCTCTGTCCTTCTGGCCTGAAAAAATGAGAAAAACCAATATTTTCAACTAGTAGTTTTATTTTTGTATTAACTTGAAACTGGGGGAAAAAAAAAGGAAAAAGAAAAAAAAATCCTTAAAATGTTGTTTCCATCCTTCCTCCTATCTTGTTCCTACTAGTAATGCTATTCTAGATCAAGTCTGGGATCAATAGTCCTGGTTTATCCTGCCTGGGTTATCTTTTTTCAAAAAACAACTCAAGTTGATATGCTCAGTGGCCCAGGCCACCAGAACTTCTCAGAATATATTATAATTTATGAAACTATTGGAGGGAGCCTGAGGGGAGAGTCTACCACAACTGTGATTCATGTCTGCTGAACAAGTGATTGACTGAAGGTGTCACACTGAAAATCTCTCTTCCTAGGCTGCCTGCCTCTCGGAACTCAGAAGGATGAGCAGGTTCAGCAGCAAATGGGCACAACTTCAGCAGTCTGTGGGGCTATTTCCACTATAAGCAGAAATTTTCTTCATTAACTCCTGTATCCCTATAACTCCTGCAGCAACACCAGCACTCTAGAGACAGCTCTTGGAGAACTCTAATTTTCACTCAAGTGTTTTCCTAATCATGACATCTACAATACTTTACTTGCTTCCTATTCAGTCTGAGCACTCAAACTCTCTATCTTACAACTTTTTATCTTTTTCCAGGAGAAGAATCCTGCGGATGCCTTTCCTCTGGCTAGGTGCTGCCTTCTTTTTTTATTGGTGAGCTGAAAGTCCTAACCTCAAGGTGATTTTTTTCCCTTCCAGTAGTTTTTAGGCTTGTGTAATCCCAATGTAAGTCTAATTAGGAAATGTAAAACCGGATCTGAGCTGTTTTTAAGACAGTGTTGAGAGGTGGAGTTGGCTGGAGTTCAGTTTTGTGCTGAACAGCTCACTGTAGCTCAATAAAGACTTGTGTCTGTGTTTCTGTTTATATGGCTGGAGTAGAGCACAGAGTAAGCTTTTTCATTTAAAACCATACATGGACACAAGACAAACACTTCTTAGCTTGTAGAAAGACAGGTCATAAAATGAACTCCCAGGAGATGCAGAAACTTATGTTATCAGTCTTTTTTCTAATGGAAGTAATGCGTTCCAATACAAACGTTGCTCATGGAAGTTATAGTCTCATGTCTTAGCTAACACATGCTTCCTTTAGATGACCTGGGGCATGTTCAGCATCATATTTACTCAATAGACCTATTTTACACGGGAATCAGCCACATGAAAAGAAAAAGAAAAAAAAAAAAACAACAAGATAATTCATATATCAGTAGAGTCTATCTTACGACAAAGCAGTGTTTTCTGCATGTATGTGTGGGGAGACAGGATGATTGGGACTTATGAATCCAGGACAGCATCTCTTTGAAAACCAGATTGTCACGCTTAATGCATAAGACCCTGCATACTGCTGTATTCAACAAACACAAAAGAACTTTCAAAGCACATTCTATGCCAGGTTTCAACACTTAATACAGAGAAGCACGAGTAATAGATTATTAAAGTTTAGCCTCTTTTGCTATGGTCCACTGCCACCTCTTTCTGCCCTGCCCCTGTCACACTCTGATATGACCCTGACTGGCAGAAGTCAGTCACAACAGCTCCTGAGAGCCAGACTGTGACCCTCAGGAGGTATTATACCTGGAATCAGAGTGACCATAATAGCAGCAACACATACACACATTTTTGTGTGTATGCATTTAAACATACATACAGACATACATTATATATCACAGTATCACAGGGTGTCAGGGGTTGGAAGGGACCTTGAAGATCTTTGACTCCAACCCCCATATATATTATTAATAAATATTTAAAGAATGGTAATATAGGCAGTACAAACCTTTTTCTTATTAATACACATTAGCTTCAAATCCTGCTTAAACTTGAGACAGAAACACTGAAAAATGGCACAACTCCATGGCTTTTGGAAATCATACTTTAGGACAACCTCCCAAAGACATGCTGGCCTGGCAGGAAAAACCGTACCACACCTACAGCGGATTATCCCGGTCATCTCAAGGTACAGGTCCACTCAACACTTCTCAATTTGTCTTTGGAGCAGGTCATGTGGCACAACCCCCTTTACTCTCATCCATGCTAAACAGGGACTCCACTAAGAATTCCTGACACATACATATCTGTCCTGAAACTACCCACAATAGGGATTAAAAAGATGTACAATTTAACCTCAATTCATAATCCTGCTTAAATCAGGAGAAAAATAAATCACTAAGAGCAATGACAGTACTGTTTTCAGTGCTCTGCATGTGACCCTGGCAGATCCCTTCAGAAGTACAGGAAAGACTGCTGCATTTAGTAAAGGAGCAAGCTTCATATCCACTGAGAACTTCACACCTTCCATGCTTTGAGGATGCAAATGATGTTACAGTTAGCAATCATAGATGTATTGAATTTAGTTTCTCAAAGAAATTACTTACTAGACCAAGTTAACTGAATTCCAGATATATTCCCATTTGCTAGACAAGGCATGTCTCTCTTGAAATACCTTCAGCAACTGTTGTTTACTCACAAAGCCTATCCCTCTTTCTGCCTTTTCCTTAGTAGTATTAGTAGATTTTTGTTGTGTCTGGGGGCTTTATAACCAGGAAGCTCCATTTACTGGGCAAATTTACAGAAAGAGTGTGGCAGTTGTTTAACAGTAGAGGTCATTGAAAAGCTGAACTTGAGGCTTTCCATCCTTTTGGGGGTATCCTAATGCATGCACTTTACTAGGCACTTGTGGTCAGTTTATGTCCTTATTCAAGTCAGACCTGGCAAAGCATAGGAATATTTTTTTATATATAGTGTATCCCTTCTTCCTCTTTTGTGAAGAGTTGGAATTTCTATAGCATTCATCCAGACCAACACTGAACCATAAAGTCATTCCAGTAGCAGCATTTGTATTTAAAACAAATGAGGACCAGCCTGTTGTGCAATGCATACACTTTGTACCACTCCCCATCATGTTGAAATGAGTTTGCATTCTGACTCAGTCTTTATAGATGCCCCCTCTTTGCCTTTAAATAAAGTGCATTATCTCTTGGTTTGTGTGTGGGGTGGCTAGTTAACTGGGATACTGTTCCCTGCTAGAAACCTATGGCTCTAAAATATTTTTTGGTGCTTATTAAGGAACAGCCTAATCCCATTACAAGGTCTGATACAGCTGCAGGAGAGATAAACTGGACAGCCATTTAAAAAATTTAGGTTGGTTATAATAGCCTAAGCTAATCTATTTCTTACTCACTGTATTTCCTAATTCCTTTCCTAGCACATTGCCTAGAGAATTTAATGGCAAATTATTACTTTTTTAAACAACATTTTATGTTAGTAATAACCAGGGTGTTCAGATCTGCACTTTCAGAACATTTGAAGGCATGTTCAGAGATGAGGTGTTTCACCAAGTGTGTTGGATGGGGGACGGATGCAAAGTTTATATTGATCAGATTTATTCATAGAAATAATTTCTCAGAAATTTGACATTTAAGCCGATTCTTATAGTGTCTACGAATTATTAAAAAAAAAACCCTACCCAAACTCACAAAATCTCTCTCATTCCCTAAATCCACACTCAGATGGTCTAGCCAGTAGTCTGATCCAGCTGTGCTCTATTTTTACACTGAGTGATAGTTAATGGAAAAGAGCATTTGCATCACTTCATGCTAGCTGCAATCACACAGCTGTAACTGCTTTCTCTTGGACTGGATGAGACAGAGGTTTTTCACGGGCCACAGTGACTGCGAAAATGCTTTTCTAACAGAACACAGTGTTATACAGGCACCTGTACATAGATGGTGTAAGATACTGCCATTCAGATTCAGTAAGACTTTACGCCTGTTGTGCTGAGTTCAGAGTGGTTTGCTACTCTGGGTCAAGCACAGCAATGGATCTATATGTCCTTTGCTAGGCATATATCAGTAAAAAGACCGTGGAATAAGAAGATACTTTTTGAGCACATTTTGTAAAAGCAGAGAAAGAACTATGTTTCTTCTTTACTACCACATACGTCCTTTCAGATTCATAAAACATTTATAAGGAAATTTGCCAGAAAATGCAACTCCTTCTCATACACAAAAATGGGAGTATTTTTAAATATTTTCTTTTCCCCAGGAAATTTTGTTTTTATTTTGATCTAGCTGTTTCCTATTTCCTTTCCAAGCACAAACAGAAGTTATCATTAAAGAAAATGCCTATCTAAAAAAATTAGTTACTACTTTTACCAGTGGTTTTGATTTACACTTCAACTTTTTCAGGCAAAACATTCCAGACAGCTTAAAATTTGGAGATAATTTGAGAATTAGAAACATGACCACCTACTACATCTGTAAAAGCTACTTGTTTCAAACTTTTAAAATGTGAATGTCCATCCATGCAAGTAAATGGACATGCATATGGACAGACCTATCCTACATATCATTCCCAAAAGGTTGTTAATTGATAGCCCTGTTTGTAAGGTTAATAGAGCACTTCTGTGCAGGGAAGCTGGAGTCAGCTTTGCCATGCAAAGGTTTCAGAGTCTCTGTTGCCTGTGAGCAGGGGCACACCATGAAAAGCCTGTAAGAGACGCACAGCCCTTGGCTCTAGGGTTTTCTTCACATTCACACTCAACTTCTACTTTTAATGCAGTCTACATAGTAAGGATGAGCAGATCAAACACCTCTAAATACCATCTCTACCATGCAGATTTAAATGTTGTATTTTAAATAAAAATATATATTTTCATGCAGAGGTAAAATGCAAATTAATGAACACCTACAGTCTTCCATTTTAGTATATGAATTTTAGTCTCCAAAATCTTGGAAATTAATTGCCAATGTCCACATCAGTGCAGATGCATTGGGGTGGATTACAGTAAAATACATTTAATTTATTTTGTTTCTTTGTTCTGCCCTACTGCCATTTAACCGTCTCTCTCTTTACACATATCCACACTGCTTTTATATATCTTTCATCTTATAAAGTGTGCTTCACCAGCAGACTAAGTAAACATTTACAGTGATATATAACGCTTACTGACAACGTCAAACCAAATAGACTGTGATCCAAGAAGAGGCTTGATTTCCCTCAGTCTCCTCTCCTCAGGCAAAAGCTTGAGTGAATAGATGAGCCCTGTTCTGCACCTTGAAGGTCAAAAGAATAGCTTTGACAAACCAACAGGGAAACAAATTCTGGGGCTGACAGACTTCCTCCAAGAACTGTCTGCCTCCAGCATCCCAATAACCAAACTTAAAGATTGCTAAGAAAATAACCCATTTATTATCTATTATCACAGCACAGAATGAGAGAAAACCACTGACGCCCAGATAATCGTCATGCAAACTACAGACTCGTAGCTTCTAACCAGCATTTCAAATTAGGCTAGTTGCAGGTTTGGCATTTGAGAGCAGCTCCTTGTTGCTGTTACAGGGTTTTTGTGCAATTGTGCAGGCCTGAATGATCTAGCCATTATGTTTTTTAACTCTTTCAATACTTTAAAGATATTTAAATACTAACTTGAATTAGCAAGTTGCAATAAATCATCTCCTGTGTACTATCAATCTGCATCCCATTTTCCTGGTTCAACACTAATTTTTTACTCTTCTTTATAACCCTCCTTCCCTCAAAAAAAGCATCAAATGCTCTTTCAACCAGTTCTCACTGTGCTTTCCAATTGATTTTAGAGGACCAACAATAGTTAGTCCAATGGACTACACAAGCTGTGCTGCTAGGTTCTTTGGAGGAAGCTACAGCTCTGCATTCTGGCACAGTGACAGATCCTCACCAGCCCCACATAGGCAAAGGGACTGATCCTAAGGAACGCATGCTGTGCAATAGCCTGGTTCCTGGTGGCACACAGTTACCTGCTTCAGTTTATCACACTATCAGCTAAGCAGCTGATAGGCTGTGTAGCTGCACCACACATGGAGTCCTGATGTCACTTCTGTGGCCACCTTTCTCCTACACTCTGCAAGTCTAGCTTGACTTCTGAGGCCCTCATGGTAGCAGACCTATAAAAGTGACAGTGTGGCAAAGAAAAGCCAACATAATGCCTTCCAGAAAAGGGATGGAAGAAAGAGGAAATGAATATTTGTCTTTTTGTCCTCTTTTCTTCTTAAAGTACCTCATTCATAATATTAATATTGTTATTTAAAACTGCGTAAAAGACAGTGCATCTGTACTCTCTTCTTTTATGTGTTTCAGGAGTCATGGACTTTTTGGAAAAAAAACCCTGAACAACACCCCCCCCCAAAAAAAAAAAAAAAACAAAACAAAAACAAAGAAACATTAAAAACATTTTTCAGAAAGATACTCCCCTATTTCCATTCCCCATCTCTCTCCTCATTTGCATGCCACTGTCTTCTATCATTTTGCAAGTCTAAATGTACCAGAACCCTGCTGTTGATGCCAATCACAACCATCCTGAGCTTGTATATTCTAGAGCTCTTGGTTCAAAGAAAACTGCAGGATACCTAAACACAGAGCAATCAACTTTGTTCCTGGTTCAGGCAGTATCTGCCCAGCTATTGCCACACACTGCCAGCAGAAGGGTGAGAAAAACCTGCAGCTACTGGGGGCACGCCCAGCCAGGAGGCACTGAGCTGTTGTTGGGGTAGGAAAAGGCTGTCTGTGCCTGCCTGATGGAGGCAGAAACAATCCTCTCCAATTAACAGCAATCCTCTCCACTGCTGATTCCTCTAATCAGAGAGAAATGAGCTTTTCCAGTTTGTCTATTTAGTCACACCTCTGAACCTTCTAGCATTTTAACACTGTTCATAGCCTAATGTCCTCTACATAAAATCACTGAAATTCAGTATTTCCAGTATTGTCATATTTTCATTCTGCTTAAAATAATAATGACTAACTTAAGACTTTTCTACAATATAAATTTAACTGCATGTACTTTATGAAATGCATGTCTTTGGTTAACTTAATTTTGTTTATTTCTGTATCCTCCATTTTAGTGACTTTGCCTAAAGTTCTAATAGATGGGTAAATAGTTTTAATATAAAGGATGCAATACATACTCCCATAAACTATTTCCACATTTCCAGCTCGACAGCAGAGTATGAGGGTAGATGTCTGCTGTAATTTTAATGTAGTTGATTATTTTCAAGCAGATGGATAAACACAATGTATCAAACATCCATCAAACCTTCCTGTAAATAAGTATTGCATTTCTCCAAATCAGTTTTATTTACATGCTAGCTCATTTTGGTGTTCTCAAAATGTGCCTGAATGCAAAGTACCTATTGTTTCTGGAGAACCATTGATCTGATCTTTGGCCAAGGAAAGAACATTGACTTTCAGCTAGGAATCATGTTCACATTAGAGATAACATTTCTAAAGTAAAAGGGAACCGTGTCCTTTTATCTCTGTCAATGAGTCCTGCAGATTTATATTTACTATAGCCTTCAAAACGCATATTCAGAGTCTTTTATGAATCAATCTCCTAATTTCTCAACTTCCTTCGCAAAAAAGAAAAGAAAAAAAAAAATCTTCTCCAGTGACTTGAACATTTCTTTTTCCAGAAATTCTTGTGAGAGAAAATACCTTTTCAATGCACCTGGGACATCACAGAAGTGATGCTGCCTAAATAAATGACCCACTTCTTAATGTCTCTGTTTTTAGTTTAGGAAAGCTTTAGTTAGGAAAACTGTCAAAGAGGTTTTTGAATAGCATCTAAAGCCTTCTAAGTCTATTTGCAAGATGCTTTTTCAGTCTTGGATTGTTTGATTGTCATGATATATAGGCAATTTTTGTACAGTCCCAGCATATTGCAGGGTTAAGAGAAACTAACTTCGCACCACACAAGCAATTTAGTGTTGAATGCATGGAAGCATGATTGGCATTTCTTTCAACTTCATCCCCATGAAGCTCAATAAAGTAAATTTAATCCCTCCTTATCGTGATGAATACAAACTTGCCAGAAGACGCTGCTATAGTACATTTCCTCCTCCTGGAAACACATGCAGGAAAATTATGGTAACACTTCAGTCAAGTCTGCACTCAAAAATTATTTGTGAAGCTATGTAGCATCTGCTTTTTCACAGTATTTACTGCATTTTTTACAATGATATCTTAAAAAAAATGTACTTAGGTGCCTTTATAGCAAAGATAAATGAAAACAACATCTAAGTCAAGCCAAATTTATTTTAAAGTTAACTTTAAATTGCCATGTCCAGCACATGGATTCATTTTTATTTTTACATAGTATAGAATACTAGTCTGCATTATAAAGCTGACAATCAATATACAACAGTGGTTTGAAATTTCTCTGTGGCTTCTTTTCCCAAATAGAAGTGGAATTTTGCTGTCTTATTTTCCTGTTTACTGACTGAAGACAATAAAAGCCTTCTAGAGCTAAAGAGAATTAATGCAATATTGTTTTCACTCCAGTAACCCAACTATTAAAACCTGCATGAGCTACTAAATTAAACCATAAACAACTCTAAGCTGTCTGAAGATGACCTATTTGGGATGATCTTTGCAACTGCTGTTGCACTGGCTATCATTTGTTAGAAGCAGCAACACACCATAACACCATCAGTCTTTTTCAGTTGCTACAACATTGCAGTCACACCTCTTCTTGTATCTGTCCTGGAAATTGCAGGTGTTTCTGCAGTATTAACAGACATATGCCTTCCTGCATAGCTCCTTCACTCTTGCAACCTCTTCTATTCTGCATGGTACAGATAACTGTACCATTCTGGAAAATGCTAGATCCTCCGTGTTTGCCTGGTAGCTGTACTGACATGAAGCTGCAGAAAACCCAGCACCAATACAGCTGTCCCTTAAAGTGTCTAGTTCTCATGTAACTGTTTGAATCTTGGTACTTAAAACATAACTGAAGGGGTGAACGGAACCCTTAGTTTTTGTTTTCTTCTTCAGGGCTGTTTTCAAACAGCTTCACATGTGTACCACTGTGGGAGAGAGCAGTCCTTTCCTCCGAGAGGCCACAGCTTCCCTCAGCCCCCAGTCACCACATCAGGAAGGATTAGCTTCACTCCCCCACACTGCAACATCTCGGAGCACAGTCACCCCGCTCACCTCCCTCCCCATGGCCTCACCTTCTCTACCCTTTTGACTCCATTTTCAAATGACAGGTTTCTTCCTGCTTCATGCTGACCCTTGATCTGCAGTGGTAATGGTGCAAACAGACCAGTCAAGATTTGACAAATTTAGTGATGGGCCTGGGGGACAGTTTATTTTTTGGAAAGAGTTTTCTGATACTGTTGGTAAAACATTCTGTGAAAGCCATGTGACCCTCTATTTCCACAGATTTGTGGTGGAAGAGAGATACAGTGCTTTCTATTTTGGGTAAAGATACTCTATAAATACTTTGAAAGTTAATCATGGTGTCAGGTTCTTAGGACTTGGAAGAAAACAAAATCATAGGCAATGAGATAAAAATCAGTCAGTAGTATATTGTTGCATTCATTATTTTTCTAACTCCAAAACTCTATCTTCCACTTTACAGAAATATTATCTAGCTCATTTATATTAGTATTATCCATATATCATCTAGCTTTCTTTTCTCACCATCCAAATTACTGATAAAATACAATACACTGACTGATTTTTTTAAATCAGCATTTTGATCTGAATACTTTAAATTTTTCAGAATAAAGTCTTCAAGAAAGAAGAAGCTTTAGCTTTATATCATCATAATACTGCTACAGGTTGGGAGAATTTGCAGCTCAGTTTCTCAATGTAGGAAAAAGACATATTCAGCTTACTTTTTACTTTTTTTTTTCCCCCTCCCTATTTTAGGCCATATACAGAAGGAGATGCATATCAAGTAAAAATTGAGCTCTGGCACATGTTCACAATGGTTATCGTCACTCAAAATTTCCATTTCAGAAAAATTCTACTGTATGAACACATCTGAAAAACTTAATAAAGATAACATTGTTTTGAAAGTCAAAACTCGAATTATATAATATAAACACAAACCACACAAACTGATGATTTGAAAGAGGTAAAATTCTGATTTATTTTAATGACCAGTTTGCAGTGAGATAATGTCATTGACATTAGATTAGAAACCAGGAAGAAGTTCTTCACTATGAGGGTGGTGAGACACTGGAACAGGTTGCCCAGGGAATCTGTTTATGTTCCATTACTGGTTGTGTTCAACAGTAGGTTGGATGGGCCTTTGAACAACCTGGTCTAGTGGGAGGTATCCCTGCCAATGTCAGTGAAGTTGGAATTAGATGATCTCTAATGTTCCTTCCAATGCAAACCATTCTATGGTTTTATGAAAATGAGAAACAAGTACATTCATTTGTCCTCTGAATGGAAGAAAATGTTCTCTCATGAAATTCATTGATTTCTGATAGATACTTATCTGACTTCCATGAGTGTACCTGAATGCTTCACAAAAGATGATCTATTCCCTTCAGAGTATTTTAGTGAAATAGGTTTTTCATGCTCATTTTCCAGATAGAGAGAACAAAGTAAATTACTTACTGAATGTGACAAAAGTCATCCCTAGCACAACACAAAAGAGAGCCCACACCTTAGATTATGTTGCTAAACAGGGCAGAATCATCCTTTTGAGCTGAATTATGCCACCAATTAAATAACACCATAATGAGAAATTATATAGATTACACATGTGGTTTTGAAGGTTACTTATCTCTGACTTCTTATATATATATATCAAATGTCTCATTAGCATGCAGGACAGTTTTGGGGAGGGGACTGTGACTGGAAAACATTCACTTGCAGATGGACCTCTGAGGGTTGTAGTATATACATTTTCATACCTTGAAAATTATATAAAAGTTTGGTAATATAATTTCAAAAATAAAACAGCAAGTGAAAAATAAATTCTTCCCAATGTGCTGTTCATGAAAGCAAGAGTTAAAATGGCTGCCTAAAACATTTTACAACATCATGTGGTTAAGAGATGCCAGAATACTTAGCCCAATAACATCACCAACTGATCAGTGTCTCCTACTTCTCTGTAAAGTGTAGGGCCAGCCAGGAGACTAACTGAAGAACATATTTGTCCTACTAATCCTTAAAAATTAAAGATGATTTTTTTTTTTAAATGTGATACCCACCTTCCTAAACTCTTAATCAAAAAAAAAAAAAAAAAAAAAAAAAAAAAAAAAAAAAAAAAAAAAGTGACAAGGCAGAAGCAATGCACTTGATCTGAGAACACCATAATAATAAAAAAAATCACTGTCACAAGGAAGTGTATAATCTAGTCAATATATCATATACAAAACAAGTCAAAAAGCATGAACAGGCAACTGTGCATAGTGCCAACGAAAAAATCTCAACATACCATACATACATCTTCAGTAATTTGAGAATTCATATGACAAAGGCACTGTAGCCAAGTGAAAAAGAACAAATGTATAATTCATGAGGAATGGCTTTTAACACACTAGAGCTTTTGGATGTCTATAAATAGAATTGTGAAACGTAAGAAGAAATAGCATTGTCTCTAAAACTGCAATCATGTTTTATCTTTCTAATTTGGTCCTCAGAAAAACATATGATTTGTAGCTCATTTCTGTGTTTTGTAGAGACTTTTTGTCCTGTTGATTTATGTATCTTTACTGGAAGGCATAACCTTATTCTTACCTTTACTCTACATAAATGATTTAGAAATGAATATATTTACTAGTATGCTTAAAACATTCCTTTAAGATATTTGTTTTGTGGTTTTTTTTTTTTTTTTTTCTTTATATGGCACATATTTGACATGAGATTACAAGATGATGGAAAACATATTTCACACAGTCAAACCTTTGTCCCTTGGTACATCATGTGTATAAGATAAGGCAACAGCTGAAAATTAATGCAACACAAAGACTTTCTAATCTAACCTTCAGTTGGCCTTTGGGTCCCCTTTTCCACCTTTCCTCTGACTTTGTGGGGTTTTTTTGGTGGTGTTGTTGTTTTTCTTTTTTTTTCTTTTTTTTCTATTCAATGAAAACATCTGTTATGTAAGTGAACTGCAATGTTACTAAACGAAGAAACCCATCTTCTTTAAAGTTTGTGGAAAAATCAGAGGAATTAAAAAATGAAAATAAATCTCAACTACCTGACAAAAAAGTACCTCTTATAGGAAGTTAGGCATAAGTACACAATTGTTAAATACTAGAGACTGCCATCATTATGTTAACACAAAGACTCCAAACCTGCTACAGCCCAATGGACATAGAGTAGCTCAACCCCAGAACTGTCAGGCTACATTATTTTCAATACAGCAATTATTTCAGTGACCTACTTTTTCCATGACTAGTTTCCTACTCTAGGCAAGAATCAAAGCATAAAGCAGGAAAGTTTTTATTAATATTTTCAGAGGTAGCCTCTCTGTTTTAGACTCTACATTTGAGTCACAGGAAAGAAATTTGATGTGTACATTTTTGGTGAAGTTGTACTGCAAATCAAAGTGAGTAACACAGTCAGTGGTTTCCCCTGTAAGAAATGCATTTTTATGTTGATTCCTCTTCTAGCTTTTCCAGTGATTAAATGATGAATGGAGAGGCCAGGTTGTGGGATAGTGTATATATTTTTGCTATCTGAGGATCAGTAACACAGGAGACATTGTTGTGTGACTTCATGCAGCTCATTACTTTCATTTTAAGTTGTATCTTCAGTTTGAGGAGGAAAACAATAAATAGCAGTCTGATCACTGAAATGTCATGTCCTTATTAACACAGGATTTATATTTCAATGTTATTCTCTGTTTTCTTCCTTGCTTTAGGGAGAAAAAAAAAAAAAACAGAACATTACTGGTGCCATTTAAGTAGCAGTGTGTCTCCTGGTTGTGAAGGACACTTACATGAGGGATATATTTAGGCAAGACAAGGCATATGTTTGGGAAAAAGCTCTATTATTTTGTGTCATATAAGGGGTGAGATTCAATCCTAGGGACCTGCTTCGTACCACTTGCTGGTGAGCATGACCTATTCATAGGAACAGCTGTAATAATTAAACCTTCCACACTTTTCAGAGTATAAAAAACAATCTTGTCCTTAATCAAATCTGTTTCATGTATCATCTATAGAAGTGTTAGTTCATAATTTATTTTCCTATGCAGAAAGAAACCTCCTTCACAGCTGCCTGTAACTATTTCACCAGCAAAACTGTCACTACTTTTAAACTTGCCAAGGGCCACTTCTCCAGGCTCTATTGTCACTGACTCATCAAATGTGAAATGATGTTTCTGACCTTTGAATCAGTTGTCTTATTTCTTTTTTGACACCAATGACAAGTAGAGGAAACAGTTGGAAAAAAAAGCAGTGAAAGCAAGCTGACAATGCCAAATCCACACAGGAAAGCATCAGTTCTCAAAGATTATGAATGCTCCCTGTGAAATAAGGATGCTCTCAGCAGGTGCTGCTTTTTCAGATTCAGTTGTTAGACTCTAAATATTGTGAATAAAAAATTTAAAAAGCAGAGGAATACCTGCAGCCTTCTCCAGTGACTTTCAGTGAACACAGAAGAGTCAAATGTCCTTGCATAAGGCCCAGTGTTACATAAGGCTTAAATCTGTCTTGTACAGTGAGTCTAGGGAAGGAAACTTCATGGAACACCTGGGAACAGTCAGTCCTCTACAGCTGTCTCCCACTACTGTTATGTTCACTGTACAGAGCTGACTGCAACTCTCAAAAATCAGGCTGTGAGAATGCCACCGTGGGCAAAATGATTTATCTGTCCACATCCAATATACGTGCCCTTTTGGATCAGTTAAAATGTATTAAAAAGTATACGTGTTGTATAACATAGTACAATATTCAATTAGTTTCACACAAAACCCAAAGTTTGAAACTTGAATACTAATAAATTCTAAGCTGACAAATCGTTATTTGGGGTCATCTAACCTGAAATGCTGTGCTGAGCTTTAAATACTGTCAACATTCACCCAAGCTATTGATCTGTATGATGAATCCCATTTAGGAATTATGGTTCCCTTTATGAATCCCTTTGAGCTCTCCCAGGAAAATGGAAGACTTGACTTTCCCACATTTGCTGGCTAATATTATCTAGGAATGAAGGCAGCCCTTGCACTTGCTCACAAATCAGCTCTGAATAATTCTTACTCCTATGTCTGCCCTTGTGATCTTTGTTCTCCATGCAGTTTTTCTGATATGAGGACATCACTCCTCCATTTTTTCATTCTGTTTTCACTGGCACAGATAATCAGAACAAGGCAGTAAACATTTCAATGGAAAATAAAATGTGAAAGTCAAGGGATAGAACTACCCTGGCCTGTCAATTACAAAAAAAAAAATGAACATCTAACAAACCTCAGCATGATGAATGAATTCTAACATACCAGCAAAAAATAGGGTGCTAAAAAAAAAAAAGGAGAAATGCCAGAGGAGGAAAGAATTTTTCTTGCTTCTGTGGCTTTTTTAATAAATGACCTATTTCTAGTTTGAAGCTGAATTCTCCCAAAGAATCACAATCCTTCCAGAATTTGTACCCCAAAGTTCAGACTGCAGATTAATCTGATATTGACAATACTAGAGAGAGAATTTCCTTTAAAATATCATATATATTAATTCATTGATGATTACTGTATTTATAAAATTAATGTGATAT
>JANIJG010014501.1:0-55822 GCA_024611175.1 Megaceryle torquata
CCATGGAATCACACAAGCATCCAGGTCACAGGCAGAGGTGTTGTCCTCTAAGTGAAGACATGGTTAGAGTATGAAAAGACATCCCTAAAGAATAGCCACAAACAAGCTGAAAGCTTAAGGGTGGAAATTAGAGCTCAAGACAACAAGGCTAACCTTGTGGTTGGAGTCTACTACAGGCTGCCCAATCAAGGAGAGACTACTAATGAAGCATTTTTACTCCAGCTACAGGAGGCATTGCACTCCCAGGCTCTTGTCCTTCTGGGGGACTTTAACCACCCCAACATTTGCTGGAAAAGTAACATAGCAACCTGTAGGCAATCTGGGAGGCTCCTGGAGTGCCTTGAGGATGAATATCTTCTTAGGACAAGAAAGAGACAACCCTACCTAAGGGGATGCAATACTGGATCTGTTGGTCACTGGTGCAGGTGAGTTCATCAGGGATGTCAACACTGAAGGCAGCCTGGGCTCTAGTGGAATTCTCAATACTAAGAGAAATGAGTCAGACAAGGAGCATATATTTAAGGCAGATCTATAAGGACACTTTCCAAGAGCTCTTGATCCCCTGGTGTATGAAATCAGGCAAGGAAGTCTTGACCAGCATAGCTGAGCTGAGACATGCTGGTCAAACTAAAAGGCAAGAAGAAGATGCACAGACAGTGGAATCGGAGACAGGTATCTTGGGAAGAGTACAGAGATGTTGCTTTATCATGTATGAATGAGGTCAGGAAGGCAAGGGTATGGCTGGAGATGAACTTGGCAAGGGATGTAAAGAATAACAAGAAGGGCTTCTACAGGTATTTCAATGAGAAAAGGAAGATAAAAGAAAGTGTACACTCCACTGCACCCCCACACCCCAATGAGCAAGAATGGCAAGCTCGTAACAACAGATGAGGAGAAGGCTGAAGTTCTCAACAAAATTTTCCCTCTGTGTTCACTGGCAAACTCTCTTTCCACACCTCCCAAGTTAAAAGTACCTCTCTTTCCACACCACCTAAGTTAAAGGTCCACAAGGTGGGGGCCAGAAGGACAAAGTCCTTCCCACTGTAAGTGAAGATCAGATTCATGACCACTGGTGGAACCTAAATGTACACAAGTATATGGGACCAGATGAGATGTATCTCAGAGTCTTGAAGGAATCATCTGATGTAGTTGCCAAGCCACTCTCCATTCAAAAAGTCAGGTGAATTCCCTGGTGACTGGAAAAAGGGAAACATTATGCACATCTTTAAAAACAGTAGAAAGGAGGACCCTGGGAATTGCCAATATGTCAGCCTCACCTCTATGCATGGGACAATCATAGAGCAGATTCTCTTAGAAGCTCTGATAAGGCAATGGAGAGGACAGGGGCATGATCGGAGACAGTCAACACAGCTACACTAAGCCCAAATCCTGCCTAACCTACCTAGTGACTTTCTACAATGGAGTGACTACATCAGACACGCAAGAGCTGTGGATGTCCTCGATCTGGACTTCTGCAAAGACTTTGACACAGTTCCCCATAACATCCTACTTGGCAAGTTGGAGAGATATGGATTTGATGGGTGGATAAGAAATTGTCTGGATGGTTGCATCCAGAGAATAGTGGTCAATGGTTTGAAGTCCAGATGGAAACTGATGACAAGTATCCCTCAGGGGTCTGTACTGGGGCAAGTACTGTTTAGTATTTTCATCAGTGAAATGAACAGCAGGATCAAGTGTATTAAAAAGTGTATAAAGCAAGTTTGCACCTGACACCAAATTGAGTCACATGTTTGATATACCAGATGGATAGGATGTTGTCCAGAGGGACCTAGACAAGCTGGAGAGATGGGCCCAGGTGAACCTCATGAGATTCAACAAGAGCAAATGCAGGGTCCTGCACCTGGGTCAGAACAGCCCTCATTATCAACAGAGGCTGGGGAATGAGGTGATAGAAAACAGCCCTGCAGAAAAGGACTTGAGGGTTCTAGTGGATGAGAAGCTTGACATGAGCCAAAATGTGCACTTGCAGCCTAAAAGGAAAATTGCATCCTGGGCTGCAGCAAAAGAAGCCTGGCCAGCAGATCAAGAGAGGTGATTCTGCCCCTCTATTCTGCCCTGGTGAGACCTCACATGGAGTACTGTGTCCAGCTCTGGAGCCCTCAGCACAGGAAAGACATGGACCTGATGGAGCGGGGCCAGAGGAGGGCCACGAAAATCATCAGAGGGCTGGAGCACCTCTCCTACAAGGACAGGCTGAGAGAGTTGGGGTTGTTCAGCTGGGAGCAGAGAAGGCTCTGGGGAGACCTTATTGTGGCCTTCCAGTATCTGAAGGGGGCCTACAAGAAATCTGGAGATGGCCTATGTACAAGGGTGTGTAGTGATAGGATGAGAGGCAATGGTTTTAAACTACAGAAGAGTAGCTTTAGATTGATCATTAGGAAGAAGTTATTTACTAGGAGGATAGAGGAACACTGGAACAGGTTGCCCAGAGAGGTAGGTGTTGGAGGCTCCATCCCTGGAGACATTCAGGGTTAGGCTTGATGAGGCTCTGAGCACCTGATCTAGCTGATGATGTCCCTGCTCACTGCAGCAGAGTTGGACTAAATGACCTTTAGAGATCCCTTCCAACCCAAGGCATTCTGATTCCCTGAAGATTACAGCCCAGATTATAAATACAAATTTTAGGAACAATGTTGCCAATGGTAAAACAAAAACAAAAAGGCTAAAAGAACTTGGAGGTTATTATGGCCACAGTAACCGAATAAACATCTGAAATACTCAGTAGCAACAACAAAAAAGTCCCTTTTTTAAAAAATCTTGTTAACTTTTTCCCTTTTAAAAAATTTGGGAGTTTATTATAACATCTTAGTTAACATGGCTTTCAATCCATTCTGTTTTAATAATTAAAATAACCTTTTCTCACGGGGGAGAATTAAGAAACTTTTCAAATTTGCCCTTTCTTTTTCTTTTTTTTTTTTCTTTTTAAGAAAGCTTTTCTAGTCATCACCACAAGAATATGAAAGGAATCTTTAAATTCTCTCTTATTAAGCAGCTTCCCTACTGTACGTTGCAGACCAGTAGCGGTTGCTTCAAATACGTAAGTAAGCACTTAATAATGAAAAAAAATAGATAACCAAATACTGGAAGCAGTTTTACTATTTCTCAAGGGTACATCCAATTTAATGTTTCAAAATTTCTCCACGTAAAGAAAAACAAGGATCAATGCTTAAAGCTGGGTGTTTAAGTAAGCTAACAGCAAAATTTGGATCTGTGAGTCTCAACAGCCTCTATTCAAAAGAGTAATGTCCTTAGTGCTAGCAAATAACAATATTTTAAGTAGAAAGCTGCTGTATTTGACATTGCCTATCTACACAGACACATTCTTCTGAAATAATTCTGCAGGCAATCTGGGAAATGCCACCATACTAAAGGTTAATTAAGCAGTAAGACATGACAAATCATGCTGTAGTGCAAACCTGTACATACCTGAAGAAGACAATGAAGCAGAAGGTAAAGTAAAATGCCTCTGGTTCAATGGAACTCTTTGCTTATTAGAAAAAATGCACACTGAGTAAAAAATATATATATATAAAAAAAAAAAAAAAAAAAGGCAAAAAAAAATAACTTCTTACCCCCAAGCATCTTATTTTGAGATTTCTGTAGAGAGTCATACAGAGATGTATTAGGAACCAGGGCACAAGGCTGCAGCTCCCATCCTGTGTAAAACTGTATATTTGCACTGCAAATAGACATATGTATCAGAAATCAAAGTAAAACCACAAATCAGCATACTTGATATGCTACAGTTTCATAGTGGTGCCAATACACACAGACTCACCTAGTTTACATGTCAGGAAAAGGAACAGAACAATACCGAAACTGCACCTTATAAAACTGATCCTCCTCCTCATTTACAGACTTAGCCGCTATATTCACGCTTTGCATAATTAACCTATTTCATTAAGAGTGTTTTTCTTATGAGAAATAGGAACCCAGGTGCTGTAAATTATGAAGATTTGCTCAGAAAATCCTATACTTAAATCCTGCTCAGGTGCATTTCCTAAACTAAAAACAGTAAAATTACTGAATAAAACAAAATGACAAGGTGGGAAGACGAGCAAAAAATACTAAGAACCAAGGACATCACAAAATGAATAATGTTTAATCCGTCTTAGTGTTACCAGGAAAATTAAGTTTAAGCTGCACACTTAATTAGTCTGCTAATGCTGTTTGATGGGCCTCCTCCTAATGCCAAGACCACTGGGATCTTCTGTGTGTCCCTAAGAAACCTGAGATTTTTCATTATGTCTGCATCTATAGCAGAGACACGACTTAGTCATCCCTCCTCTTGGGCTTCAAGCCTATCAGTGTTTACACATAATTCATGTCCCTTTTGCTTATGCATTCACAGGAAGATGGCGCATGCTGTTCACAAAGAGTTTTCATATTGTTACAGCTGTGCATGTGAAAATCTCACCTACTGCTGGGGCTAGTCAAGTACTTTTAGGTTCCAAATGGCTGAATGGGTTTGTCAGGTCTAGCAGTGCCTACTAGCAGAACAGTGTATCACTGGAGTCTTAAAAATAATGTCTGGGAAAACAGCATCCTAGCAAGATGCACAAAACTCAGCTCAGAGATTTAGCAGCCTTTATGTTAATAACAGGAGAAAATTATTCCCCTTATAGGGTTGGATTAAAACCACTAAAGAGTAGGTAGATGTAAAGACCTCAAAGTTACTCTGTTTCATTGATTAACTTAGAGTGTTTGTTAGAGATTGGATAAGGTCAAGAAGTCCAAAGGCACCTTAAGACTCTGTTTGGTTAATGGATTTTGAGCAGAATCACAACGCTTTAACCTTTCATCCCAGAGCTGGAAGCCTAAAGCAGCTCTCCAGCACTAATTACTGAGGGTCAGATTTACTCCTAGCAACAGGATCCACTAACCAGCAGGTCAAATGCCATCCTTCTGATTAAAAACAAATCAAAACCAAACCAAACACTTAAATGAAAACATAATACCAGTCTGATCTTTCTGAACACATTGGACCTCAGCTCCAGGGACATTAATCAGTCCTATAAGGAAACATACAGGGATATTCAGCCAGACCTGGTTGCAGGACCATCTCTCTTTCAAATTCAGAACTGCAACAGAGAGTAACAGGTTATGTTCTATCTACACAGTATTGTTTAGTCCATGTTCTGATTCTAGATTTACCTCCAAGAAAATGTTTTAATACAGTATAGAAAACCTGACAACCTATATTTCAAGCTGAATTAAGGAAGGCAGTTGGGGACAACATACACATTAAACCAATTTAGTCTGATTACTCCCCTCCTGTTATTTTGTCTGAGAATGGTGATTTTTGAATTTCAACTTGATTTTTTTTTCAATAGAGGGATACCTAATAGTTGAGAACAGATACCTGATATAAAGAGTGCTCTTCCTTACATTATGCAAAGACACATTTATGGATGAATGTACTGAAGTTATATGTAAAAATAATACACATCTCCAAACAGGTTCATCAGTATGAACAAGGTTATTTTTATCAACTTCCCTGTACACCATGAGTATTTCAATATGTGATCTGCAACAACTATTTGTGGCTTCTACAGCCCCTTTTGCTCTTTGACACATCACATAAATACTCTTTGCATCTGGCAGTGAGAAATATTTCAGTACATGTGTTCTTGATTTATAAGTTTAATTAGAAACTTCTATGCTTTATACTGAAATACCTTGAGAACAGTTTGAGTTGTCTGAGCATAAACAAGAAAATTAGAATTCCAAACACATCTTCTCTGTATCTTATGAAGTTACCCATGATTTCTTGTGTAAACCTCAAAGAGAGTATTGCAAGGCATGCGAAAAGAAATTGGCATCCCATCCACTGTTCTTACCTTCTAATTAAACTAGATATTTCAGCACACGCCAAACACTGTGCAAAAGAACTTCTCCAAAGGCAACAGGAGAAGTGTGTAAGAACTGTGTTAGGGCAGGACCTTAACACTGCTCCCAGAGGCTTTCACAGATGGCACTGCCTTGAACCCCGTAAATGTAATGCATTAACATGCAAGTAATCCATTTATTTTAACAGTGCCAAGTAACAAGCAGAGGTCTTGCCCTTGAGTGTTCAGCAAGCAAGATAACAGCATATAATACTTTTGGAATTATGCAAAAATGAAGAGGCAGAGTTATCTTTATTCTACAGTTAAAGAAGCCAAGGCACAAAGTTTGAGTGATCTTCATCAGTAACAGGAAAGACAGGGATACAGTTAATGGTCTTGTGACTGTTCATCCACACTCCTACCCATTACACTACCATTGGGTCCATGGAAATTGTAGGGACCAACTAAGTTTAAAGACATAGAGGAGGAACAAGATGACTCTGTGTTCAAAACTCTGGAATTAGGGCTTAAAGCAGAAAATCTGAGATCCTAGCTCTGCAACAGACTTACTAAAAGATGCTGAATGGTTCATTTAGTCCTATCATATATGAGGTCACCTGCTGTAAAATTAAATACATTTTCTTTCTGGCAAATGCAGAGCATCTTTCTATCTTCAGTAGGTTTTTCCACGTATGTATTCAGTTTGGCAAAAATACTTTTTTGCTCAAAAGAGACTGATAAAAATGTTCAGCTAGCACTAAATGGGGAAGAAGCTTTCTCCTTATCTGAATTTATCAAAATTTGGAAAGGCTTTGGTCTTTTCCAAGGGGTCTGCACAATGCTGTAGCACAAACAAATTACATACCCAGTAGATGACAGAATAATCTCATTCAGAGCATTAGTGGAATGGAATTACTTTAAGACACAAAATATTATTTCTAAATACAATCCCCTGTTTAGAAACAGTCATGAGTCAGAAAAAGCAGTGGCCAGACATTAAAAAGAAAGCATATTCTACAAATTATTTTGCATTCTGAGATGGATGGTCAGGTATTTGCAGAAAATACTTAAGTTAGTCACAGGAATAAAGATAGCACTCTAAAGCTCCTCGAACTACAGCAAAAGGATTGCCACCTGCTTAATTTCACCAACCATCTCAGTAACAATTGCACCACTATTTCTGCCTTGAGAAGGGGCTACCATCTCCTTTAAGAACAAAGGCCTTTTAAGCGTTCTAGAAGGACTGAAGACTTTTATGGAGGACAGGAAGAGATGGGGATGATGGCAAAATGTACATGCCACTTGATAATCTTCTTACACTCACTTTGTAATCCCCCTGTACCCTTTTAACGAAGAGAAACTCGGCATAAAAGGAATTTAGCACAAAGATTTCCTGAACAGCTGCCTCCTGCCACAGACTGACAAGGTGGTTCTTCCCAGAAACTCTGCATCAATGCTGTAGCAGAAGAGAATCCCTTTGCCTGTGAAAAAGAACAAAGGGCACCGACTGTGGCAGCGTGTCAGCAGCAAAGAGTGCTGAGGAGAGGAAAATCCAGATCTGAATTCTCCTCAAAAAGTCAGGACTCTGAGTCCAGCATAATCCATGGTTTTACCAGATAACTTTGATAAGGTGGCTAATTATTGGCTGAGTAACCCCCTTACTATCCCTAAAATCAATTATCCCTCCTTCCGTATTGATTAAAACAACCCGTTACTATTTTCTCACGATCCTGGTTGTCAGCAGCCCTGTTAGATGCTCCTTCTGTGAGCAGACTATTCTCCTTTGGTTTTTGCAAGTGCAACTGATGTGCAGAGGATCAGACTGTAGGAAGTTTTTGTTTAGTTTCCTCTCCACATCCTCCACTCATTGAAGTTATTGACTGACACACCAAAGTGAAACTGCATTAACTTTGTTTAGCAAGTATGTAATCTGAAAACTATAATGCAACATTTTCTCCTATATACAAAGGAAAAAGTACTGTGATGTATTGCACACTTTATCTGTAAATCAATGAATTAATTTTTCGGCCAATAATCCCTGCTTCATAGTGGTAACTGGAGGGTGCCCATGGAAACAAAAGCATAGAGCAATTATTTGCTCCTCTCAAGCACTGCCCTCATAAAACCTCTGAGGTCTTGTGTTTTGCACGCGGTTTATAAAGTTTTCACTGATCAACAGAACTGGGATATGTAGTGCTTGGACTACCAGCTCTGTATCTAAATGATAATGGACTGTTGCAACTTTACTGCCTGGATAAAATTGTAGCCTAAGAGCTGTACCAAAGATCTGAACTTTCACAATCTCCCTACAATAATCTTTTAATATTGTATTATTGTCAAGCCCGGCCTCCCCCTGCCACAGTTGTAGCTCCATAATGCCAGTCTCCACACAAGAATGATGGGAGTCCCAAAAAGCCTGCAATCAAAACAGAAAAGACAGACTCAAGCTGCAGGAAAAGGAGTGATATTCTGCCCAAATTTCTAAATACAGATTTTAAAGCAGAAAAGGATGTTGTGATTAACTTTGACTTGGAGCATTTCAACATGATCCCCTGTGTTTCATTCTCAAGTCTCAGCTCCTAGATACTTCTACCTTCACTAACAGCAGATGAGACACACAGCTCTGAAGATCAAATGCCCTCCTTGACCCAAAGCTTAAGTGTAGCATGTGCAATAGGAGAACACCGTGCTGCTGTAACACACTTCTGAACTCACTCAAGAGGAGGGACCATACCACCTCCAAGAACACAGACTAGGAACTTGAAGTGTTTTTGCCCCCAGTGTCTTTTGAACCTTGCTTTTCTACACAGTCTGCAGCAAGACTATTGGAGAGATAGTTAAACATCTTCTTCCAGAAGTTTTTTAGGTGAAAAATGTATTGACCTCAACAAATTCACAAAGAACTTCTTTGTGAACACAGAAATTTAGGAGGTTTTAATGAAAAGTTAACAGCGTAGAAATTGAACTTCTTTTCTGCACCAAATCTCAGAAAAATACCTCCTTCCCTCCCAGAAAATTCAACCAACCATAACCCTTTTTATGCTACATTTTGGCTGGACGAAGAAAGACCTTTCCAAAGATGAGGTCCAGGAATATATAAAAAAGGCAGTAGTACCTGTGTCACAAACATACCAACTGTTGCATGGGAAATCAAATGGCAGGCAATATTTTGGGAACATCCCACTCCTGCACACCCCTAGCAGGTCTCAAAGCTCTGGAACAAAGAACGTGGGAGGGAGAGAAAGGCATAAGGAACAGAAATAACTTGCTCAAGGCTAACCAAGAAAAAACACAGAACAAGGAATAAGCTCTCTCCCAGTCTCTACCATATTAACCCTGACCCCCACAGACACATGGACCTTCTGTAAGTCAGGGTCTGTGAGTAAAGACAGTCCTACCTATGGCTCTGATGTTAGGGATGATTTTGAAAGAAAAAAAGGAAAAAAAATAAAGAAGTTTGAAGCATAATACTGCCGCCGTAGTCCATCCTTAAATCATTATTAAATCACTCTTAATAATCACAAACTCAGAACTGTCCCTTCAAAGTGGTAGATGTAGTAGAGCTAAAGCTGAGGGCCATGTTGATGCAAACAAAAGGCAAAGAAGCAGGCATACATCTGGGTTGCTTTAATTTTGTGGTTTTATGTCAAATGCTGAATCGTACTCTAATGCTTTTGCATATTTAATTTCCCTTGTTCTTTTCAAACACTAGCAAATGTGACTGCTCAAACTGCCAAGACACTGCAAATTAAAACAATATACACAGTCAAAATGTGATATTGAACCATTGCTAGAGCATAGCCTTGCTTATACAAGACACGCCAGCAAGCACGTCCTTCTCACAGTGCAGTCCCTTCTCATGGTAAGTTATGAATTATTCCAACATGACAGTCTCACAAAATAAAGTCCACTGAAATCACAGTACAGTCCAAAACTCCTATTCATTGCAATGGGAGTTTGTCTAGTAAAAATAATTAGACCTGCAGGGAACTGTTCCAGAGTCTTGCCAACACCAATGAACAAAACCCTCAAAGCTTACCAGTTTTAGCTCAGAAGTTCACTGATGTTCTCCCAGTAGGATCACTCTTCATCATGAAAACTGAATATACCACTGATATTTTGTGTGATGAAGACCAAGGCCTAATGAAAGGCATTTAAATCTGTGCCAGCAAAGAGGAAACTCAGACTTCTGAAAATCTATGAGATGTCAGAGCAGCTGGAAATATTCAGTATTATCCTCCAGCTGAATACAACTGTGCTGGCAGACAGGAAGAAAAGTCAGGAAGAAAGCAGGGCTTGTTCTTACACACCATCCCATTGACTACCCTCTTAAGGGCTTCCCCCTGCCAAAAAAAATAGGAGAGGAGACAGGAGGGAGAGATCAAGAACACCACATGAGAGAAACCAGCCTAAAGCAAAGTCTCTGCATTAGCCATTGTCCAACACAAATGAACTACAGCAGTTTTGCTACAGTAGGACATATGGCTGGTGTCCTTCACAAATCTTTCTAATGATGGAACTGGATTATTCAGCTATCCTCTACATAGAGAAATATGAAGAGCAGGGATACTTGAGGAGAATGGCAATGCTTGTCCCATAGATCCAATGCACTTAAGTCAGGAAGTTGATACAGTTACTGCAGGTAGGAAAGAGTTCTGGTTTTGTCCATGTGAGTACAGCTGACTTCAAACTTCGTAAGAGTTGGAGATCAGTCAGGATGAAGAACCAGTTTTACAAGAGGAGACCAAAGGGGCTCAGCTTGTTTAGACTAGCAAAATAGCTGGTGAAAGGGTGAAGACTGCTCTCTACAAATCTATCCTGAGGATAAACACCAGAAGACAAAAGAACTATTTGAGTTAATGGCCAATATTGGCACAAGAACAAATGAATATAAATTGGCCACAAATACATTTAGGTTGGAAATTTTAAAAAGGGTTCCTAACCACTACAGCAATTAGGGGATGAAACAGCCTGACAATGGGAACAGCAGAGCAAAGCATGTCCGACTGCTTTTAACATAGAACTCAACACCTTTATGAAGAGTATAGAGAGTGGTGCCTGGGAGTTGGGAACACAGCAGCCTTGTGGATGATAACACTTCTCAAGGCAGAGCACATTGTTCTATGGCTATTTGTGGTCATCACTGTAAGTACTTTACATCTGACCTGCCCATGGGTCCTGAGTTTATTCTTTTATTCCGCAAATCACTAGCAGCAGCCTTGATCCATAAAGGCATTTAAAGTACCAGAATCCCACCAACTGAAGTAAGAAGTACCTACCCTGAATGCTTTTGCAAGCCTGACATGTACAAGGGGGATTTCATCCACAGTCCTTATCCATGTATTTCACTTAATACAGTAGCATTAAAAATCCAGTCACTGTCATCATATATCAAGGCCTCAGAGCTTCTCATTGGAGCATATGAAAGTACCAAAGGCTAGAGAGAGACCAGACTAACTTTCTGTATGGCACAGTGTACTGACTATCTGGCAGCTCCCAGTTTCTAATGCCAGAAAAAAACACAGGTTATATAGATAGGTATCTCTATAATGGATAGTACCTCATCAAATACTGAGGGAAAACCTTATCTCCCTAAGATTGATGGTAGCTTTGTCACTGGCTGTGGCAAGACTGGGATTGAATTTAGCTGTCTCATGCTGGGTTGTACGGCCAAGAAACAGTGAAGTGACAGGTGGTTATTTGATTAAGTGCACTGGTATGAGCTGAACAGAAGCCAGCATAACCACCGCAGAACTAACAGGAGGGAGCAGCTGCTGCCTACTGATCCTGCTTGAAGAGCACTCTGTCAAGTGAAAGACCACTCTGGGACCAGGACAGACAATTAGTTATCCTCAGGCAAACTTACCCAGATGAAGTAATGGGCCCTGAGTGTCCATCCACAAGGCAAGAGACTTGTGTGCAGGAATTAGTGGGAGAAGATCATCCCACAAGAGGTTAGAATACAAAATCAGGTGGCCAACTGGCCCCTCTATTTCATGAAATAAAACATTTGCCCACGTGCTTTCTGTTTTGGGGGTTTTTTTTGTTTTAAGATTCTTTTCATCTTAAATGGCTTTAAAACTATAAAGATAACATATTTCTTAATTAAAATCCATTTAAATGTCTCTTCTCAAGTAATATGCAGAACAATTACAATAGCAAATATATCTGTAGATTTTTTGTTATTATTGGTGGTTGAATAGATTTCTATTTTTTACTTAGGATTTAAAATGTTTTTCAGTATATTATGGGAGATCACAGATTGCAGGTTAACCTGCCTTGTTTAAAATAAATTGAAAGTCTGAATCTCACCAAATCAATCCTTAATTAGTTAAGTGAGACAGATGGGTCAACCCAGCCATTCTTGCTAAGACGGTGGAGGGTTATCATTAATTGTGGGAAGCTGGAAGGAGGACACCACATAAAGCATGGAGAGTATCTCAGCCAATATCATGGAGAGGAAAACTTCTGCATCTGAGGCTTTGAAGAGCAGATCCAGTCAGGTCCGCTATTAGTCTTTCTACCAAGAATGATGAAAGCTCAAAAAACCACCAGCAAGGCTTGAACAGAGAAATCTGGGAAACCAGAAGCATAAGTTCCAGTTATCAGATATCCTTAGACTGACTTTTCACAAGCTTACTCTTGACAATAAAGCCAGATTCAAATGTCACTACCCCTCACCTACATATGAGGAGAGGTTGAGAAAGCCAGGATTGCCTAGCCTGGACAAGAATAGACTCAAGAGAATCTTATCAATGTGTATAAATAGCTGATACAGAGGAATAAAGATGACAGAGCTAGATAAGTGCTCCCCAATACAGGGGCAACAGGCACAAAATTAAATACAAGAAACTCCACAAAAACTTTAGAAAATAGTTAATTGCAAGGATAGTCAAATGATGGAACTGGTTTCCCAGAGAAGTTGTGGAGTCTCCATTCTTGAAGGTATTCAAACCTCACTGGACCAATGTCACTGAGAAAACTGCTATAGTTGATCCTGCTTTGCTCAGGGGATTTAAACTAGACAATCTCAGCGGTACCTTCCAGCTTCAATGATCCTACGATTCTCTTCCAGAAACCATTGCCATCCAGTCATACAGTACAGCTCTTGAGGGTTGATTTTGACTCATAATAGTTCATCTGCCCATTTTCCACTGTTGTCACAATAGACAATTTTGACATGACTGAGGAGGTCTATAAAACCTGTGTAATAAAAGTAGGAGGCAGGATGAAGTTGCCAGCAGTGAGGCTGGGCAAACAAGGAAAACCTCTTAACATAGCTTTGTCAATCAAGAGAGTGTTTCTTTGGAAGAAGACAGTGCTGCATCTTCCAGTATGAGCTGCTGTAATCATCTTATTGCAATGTTAAAAGTATACCAAAAGGTTTGATACTCCACTTCTACTTGATTTCAGCATGGAATCAGATGGCACTTCTGAGACTCTCATTAGGTAATTATCAGCCTCCAAGAGCAGTTAGAAACCTTGGACAAATCTGGTCGTTCATCTCTCTCTACTTCAGTTGTTTCATGTAGAATGAGTACTGTTGCATTGCCTGCCACAGCAGCTTTATAACAATGAGCCTACCCTTTGCTATATGCACTAATCAAAATGGATGTAACATCAAGGAATGGCTAAATGTAAATAGGTTTTTTCTCTCCTTCCTTCTTCCTGAGCAAAAGAAGATCTGACTGACTTCCCTGGCTGATAACTCAGAAGTTTGTTCATGACTGCAGAAAGAATTTGCCAATGTTTCCTATTAAAAGAAACCCCTGAGACCTGAATAATTAATAACCTACTAGTGAAAAATTGGCCCTAATTACCAAAGCAATCCTGTAAAAATATGTTAATTGCTTGGCCTATGTTCCTCCCTCAATGGAAAGACTGTATTGACAAATCCCATATAGGAAGAGAAATCTGGTGGCCATAAGATACACTTGTTACAAATTGATCAATGGCAATTATGAAGTTTTCTTGCATTTCTGAAACTGCTTCAGGCTTCAATCTATCTTAAGACAATATTATACATTTTTATCAAGGTGGCAGTTCTCCCGTTTTTTGCTTCGGCTGAAGATGATTCATGTTTTGCAGGTGACAAAATAAATAGAATGAAAACTTTTATGATTTTAACAAAGCAAGGCATTATCAAACATTGACAAAATCATTGAGTTAAATTGCACTCGTGATTGAAATTAATTTTCTGAAGCAAATTCTGAAAGGGGTAGAAGCCAACAATCAATAATCTCTTAATGAGGTGCAAGAAAAACATGTGTAGACATGACAGGTTTTGATGGTTAATGAGCTTCAGAGGAAGAACATTGTTCAGAGGAAAACTCTGAAAGGCACAGAAAATTGATTAATTGCCAGCCCAAGATATTGCAGCAAGGCATTTGGAAATTCAGCAGCACTCAGGCCTCATATCATTTACACCTCCAATGCAATGTGTTAACTTTAGGAAACATTATAGCTAAAGGGTGTTGTTTTCCCACCACCACCTCTCTCCCTAGTTGCTAACTCACAATCAATCTGCTTGATGTGATTTGTTGCCTCAGAAACAAAGTTACCTGGTAAAACTTTCCCATATTGTTTACTGGAATAAATAACTAAATGCAAAAGACAGGCCACAGTGGTCCTGTTTCTCTTCTGTGTTGATAGCTGCTTTTCTGGATGGAAGACATAACTAGGCTAACAGACATTTTGGTTTTCTGTCACACTTACAAATGTCAGCAATACAACATAAAAGAGTTCTCATTTACCAAAAAAAAAAAAAATAAATAAAAAGATCATGACCTATTTTCCTTTAGTTGAACACCTTCTTTTAAGATGCAGAACTAACCTCTGTTCTATTTCCTGTCAGCAGCAAAGACACTGAGCTCATGTAGGTGGGAACACAGGATCCCAGCCTGGGAAACTTCATGCCTTCTTCACTTTGGTCTTTACTGCAAAGAGTGGTCTTACAGAACCTTTGATCTCTGAGGCCAGTAGGAGTCTGGAACAAGGCAGACTTACCCTCTGTGGGTTCAGAGGGTGATCAGTTTAGGGAACATTCCAACAAACTGGACAAAAAACTCCCTGGAACCTAAGGGGATGCATCCATGAATGCTGGGGAAGTGGCTGATGTCACTACAGGGCCACTATCAATAATCATGGGGAGATGAGAGGTTACTGTGGACTGTATAAAAGCAAACATCACTCCTACCTTCAAGAACAAGGAAGAGGGTCCAGGGAAATACAAGCCCATCAGACTTACCCTGATCATTGGGAAAGTGCTCCTGGAAGCTATTTCCAAACATATGAAGAACAAGAAGGTTATTTGGAATAGCATGGGTTTAAGAAGAGTAAGTCATACCTGACCAACCTGACAGCCTTTTACAGTGACATTACAGGCTTGGTAGATGAGGGAAGAACAATGGATGTTGGTTATTTTTACTTCACTAAGGCTTTTGACACTGTCCCCATAACATCTTCACAGACAAACTGATGAAGCAAAGACTAGATACAGACAGTGAAGTGGACTGAAAACTGTCTGAAGCACTGGTCTCAAAATGTTGTCACCTCCTGCCCTCTACTACCACCACCACTGCAAATGGCTTTCACTTTCCTATACAGCAGAGATTATGCTCTATGTGCACCCTTCCATTCCAACAAAGCCATTAACACAGACAACAAAAATTTTCCACACGGGTGTTATTTCATTGTATGCTTAAGGTTTTACACATTCATGGAGATTACTTGTTTTGCTCAGTATCTTCTTTCTTGTTTTTTATAGCTGGAGATCACTACCTCTGGTAGTGAATTACTTTGGAAGGTAGAAGAGTGCCACACACTAAGCATCAACTGGAATCCAGAATTCATTCAGAATGGTAGCTTGATTACAGCATCCACTAGACTCTAAAGGGCAGTGCTAAATTAGTGGGTAACACCAAGCAGGTTTCTGTCAGCCATGAGAGAGGAAACAAGCCCAATATGCCAGACAATCCTCCTCTCCAGTTTTATTTTTCTGACCTGAGTTGTGACCACCTTAGCCAAAATCAGGAGACAAGGAAATGGCCTATTTGTTTTCCCATGTGTAGAGTGTAATATATTTCTGCACAGAATGTATGAGAAGTACCTTTCTACAATAAATAAACATACCTCATTAAGGCTCAAAACACCTTGAGGCTCCACTAATTATATGGGGGAAAAAAAAAAAAAGGAAATTCGAACATAGATGAAAGAACCAAGAAAGTAATGCCTGGAAGATAATTCATGACTCCAAAGAGTCAGATGTAATCACCTACAAGCTCTTTGTCTGAATATTGGCTGGATTGTGAGATCATAAGGGATCCCGCTATCTTAGATGATGACTTTGTCTTACTTTCAGCTCCCCTTCTCATAAGTGGTCTGTCCCTCAAGGTCTTTAATATGGGAACAAATTGCTATTTCTACAGACTTGTCCTCTCATACATAAAGCAGATACTAGAAGATAAATATCTCCTCACCAACAATATAAGACATAAAAAAACAGCTGAGGAAAAAAATCATCCTGTGCTTGTTCTTTCTTCATTTGCTGCCTAGCAAAAAAAGTTATCTTAACTTCAGTTCTGTTTCCCAGCCTGACTTACATCTGTAGACACCAATACCCCTGCAGCTGTGTTTCTCAGACAGATAGACATCAATTGATGGCAGCATGTACACATCAGAAGAGGACTTGAAAACTTACTGAACCAAACCAGATAGTCCCACATTCATGAGCAGTGACACAAGCAAAATGGGGACAAATAAAACCCCAGTTAAGCAATAGTGTAAAAAAATTGTGATTTTTATTATGGTTTTTTGTTTTTTTTTTTTTTTTTTTTTTTTATTGTCTGAAAGAATTTTTCAATTAAAAAAACATTTGAGAAGTAAAGAAAAGAACAGACCTGCACCAAGTCCTGGCCAAAACATGTTAGAGCCACAGTCTCCAGTTTTAAATTTTAGCCTAGTGATCAGTTGGAACGTGGGAAGACTGGATTTGAAATCCCCTTCTTTCCCAGATCCCAAGCTTCTAGAATCTCTTAACAAGCTCAGTTACAGAAATATAACATCACAGCTTGCAACTCATATTTCCTTCATCTAAATATGCAGACATGCAGCAGGGCCATGTGTCCGTGGACCAAGTCAAACAATAATAAAGGATAAAATCTCTCTGTCCCAGCTGGAAGCATGGAAACCTCACATACCCTTGCTTGGTCCTTCAAATAGGACCATGACAGAAGGGGGCAAAGCTGGAATTTAGCCAAATTCAGAAGCTCCTGTCTCATATAAAGATACTGCTAACTAATTTATCAAGAAGTCTACAGAAGAGGTTATAGTCCTAAGAGCACCCTAACCACATGTCCCAAGAGTAACTGTGTCTGACAACATCAATGTAATTATTCCCATGAAAAACAAAAGAGCTCTAAGAGAAGGGGCCCAGTACCTCCTGTCTTAGAATAATTTCTAAAACTAGTGATTGAGGTGGGAAATGAGGGTTCTCCATCCCAAAGACAGAGGGATGATTTGAAACATATCTCAGCCCCAGGACCTAAGACTGTGTGCGGGGAAGAATGGCTCGTCTGACGACTACTTTGTGCAAACAGCAGCTGACCCTTCCCAGGCTCCAGGAGAGTCATGGTAGTGAGGTCCAGCTAGGGAGATGTCATTCAAATTTAGGTACAACAACACTGAGTCCTTCTGTTCATCATGCCTTCAGAGTTTGATTCAAGACTTACCAAGTCAATATAAAGTCACACTGATTTCAGTGAGCTAATTAAGTCTTGAGTACTCATAAGCTTTACTGTGACCTAATCCCTGTTAGAACTGTAATTGTACAGATTGATTTATCATTTGATACTGAAATTGGTTTGACTCCAAGCAATAAACTCTTTCTGAAAAGGTTCTTTCTTTATTTTTTTAACAACAACAAAAAAAGTTGTTTCATAAAAATTAACCCTTTGCAGGAACCTACAATTCTACTGATTTTTTTTCTGAATTAAATAATTTCAATGACATTTTAACTCTCAAAATGTTTGAGAGAATGAAAGTTCAGCGTTTCTTCATATACTTAAAAAACATTGTGAAGTCAAAATAAAAATTAAGATAGTCTGATATATGTACCCACAAATGAAATTACTAGCTTGTCATCTCTCCCTCCAAAAGCTACAACATCTTCTCAAAAAACAGAAACTGCAGCCCCTGGCATTTCTACTCCTAAGAGCTGGTGTAACCCACTGCTGCGCCTGTGCTTCGTGCGCTCTTCCCCACCTGGTCCCCAGAAACAGACAGACTACTGAAGTTGCCAAAAAGTAGCTTTTGCCAGAAGTCCCACCTCCTCAAAAGTTGTTCCATAAACAGTGGAACTGTTGAAACCTGTTTTCCTATGATTTGCTACCCTGCAGCCAGATTTTCTTGGGTCTAAGAAGGTACTAGACTTTCACTCTGAAGGTTTCCCTGTAGCTGGGGTGTTGTATTCTTCACCCATATTAATTTCTTCACACCTAACAAGTGATGGAGTTAAACAACCTCCCTTTCCCATCCACTGTCAGGAAACCTGTCAGGTTGCAAACTGCCATCTCTGTCAAACTTGGCTAGAAGAGATCAGTAGATTTAGAAGTCATAAGGACAGTGAGCAGGCAGATGCATGCATATACACACACAAACACACCCTCCTGTGCTCATAGTCCTGGCTTCCTAAGGAAATGCAAGTAAAAATGACTCTGCTTGGGTTGTGAAAAGCTATAGTTGCGACATGAGTTGTGTCTCCTCTCTGTCAGTATGCATTAGAGTACATTTTAAATTCACATTTCTGTGGCCTGTCTCAAAAGAAGCTTTGTTATTTCTCCTGTGATCTTTTCCTGCCTTCTTTATATTTTTACCACTGCATACTTGTTCTGTTTTCCTTGTCAGAACAGCCCATAGAAGACTGTGATACAGGCTTAGACATTCTGCACAAAACTTCTTTGCAAAAAAAGTATTTTATAAGACTTGAATTTTAATAATTCTTAGAACAGTACATCCTGTTTCTAACCTGCAGCATAGTCCACTTTATATGCAACTCAGGCAGAAAGCTACAAAAGGTAATTTAGCTGTTAACTGCCACAGTCTATATATGCCAGCAGAAATGCACTGTCACTAGAAAACACTATATTTAGTAAGTATGTGGTATAAGGAGTTAACAGAGGTCTTTTTTCCTCTTCACAGAAACTATTTCTGTAGATTCAGTCTGGTGTATGCAAAGTAACACATGCTAAAGACTTCTGTGCAAGTACCTCTGGTCTTTAAAAGAAAAAGGGATGTTTATATAGTAATATTTGAGATTTTCTATATGCTCTTACATTGAAAGCCACACTCAAAAGTTTGTACATGTTCTTTCTTCACTCTCTGTTTTTAACTGGCCACCATACTCTCCTCACCAGCACTGTCTACTATGTGTCTCTCTGGCAGCATGAGCCTCACAAAAGTGCTTTTTTTTTGGTCTTTCTTTACAGTAATAGAGCTTCATCTTCACAAAGTCTCCAGAAATCCATTATAAGCTACTTATTTTCAACACATTCTATAACACAGAACCTTTGCTTAAAAGACAGACTTCTGGAAAAATAATAATCCTGTATAATACATCTAAATCCCTCCTGATCAGTAGTATATTCCCAAATCATTTATTTGATTCAGCCAAGTTTCCACTCAGAGGCACAAAATTTGGAGGGGAAAGTTGAGCTGTCCAGGTGGCACAGACAGTATTTCACATCATTCCAGCAGCACAGGAGCTCCTGCTTCTCCTTACAGTCTCGAGTTCAGGGGAGGGACACAGACTGAAGGAGAACTGCAGTGTTTGCCAAACATCAGATCTCCTTACAGCAGGCCAGAGCCCCAAATATTTAATGCACCGCAAGAAGAGGCTCAAATACAGAGCACCAAGAAAGAAAATGGTGCAGTTAGCACCAAAGTGTACTGTTTTTATTTATGTTTGCCAGAGCTTTCAACTGTTTATCAGAATGGCAACAGATGGCACAAGGCAAACGCACGCACTTTTTCACAGTTTCCTACAAAACGAACAGATGTCTTCATTACATGCTACATGACCGCGTTTAACAAAATGTGACAAGAAGCAGAGGTAGAGAAAAATGGCATATCCCTTTCCTAACCTGAGTTGCCTCTTGGCACAGCTCTTAGTTGTGCCTGAGCATGGGACTGAATGCACAAGAGGGAACTGAGAGTATCTTTCACCTGTATCTAATTGACCATATTCAGTAGGCATGGAAAACAGGAGCAGAGACTTTGAGGTGGTTTCATCTCTAGGAGAACATAGCACCCCTCTAGACCAGCCAAAATGGAGACAGGAGATGCTTTTACCATCTCTTCTTAGGAGTGTTTTCAGGAGGTGACCATGCTGAGCTGTGTGAGGAGAGCCACTCCAGCAGAGCCCATATAATCCTAGACACCTTTTGGCTCTGCTGAAGAGGACAGTCCACAGTCCACTGCTGTTGGAGCCACTGGCAGTCTTTGTATCAGCCAGGCTCTGACAGAGCCTGAGAAAGAAGATTCAGCAAACCTAAATGGTCCCAGATGCTAGAGACTTCTCTAGTGATGCAAGTGAGTTGAGTCCCATCAACAGAATAAATCTATTCTGAAAACAAGGCCCATGTGGCTTAAGCATTGCCTTTCTCTGCTCATCTGAGTGGCTCAGCAATCCAAGGAAACCCATGTCTTGCTACATGAGGCAGGACAAGATCATGGGGACCTGTTTCATTCTGAAGATAGCAGGTTTCCACCTTCATTTTTGCTAACAACTGCTCCAGAAATCAGACAGGCTTTCATTAAGTCCTCCCTTTTATATTCAAATCAAGTAAAGAAAAAATGGAGAGAATAATTCAGGTTTGGTGGATAATGGGCACTTGACATCCACTCAGGTGTTTGTAGCTACCCACTGTGGATCAGAGAAAGCTCAAAGAAAAAATCACAGCTCATGAGAGATTCTTACAGCAGGGCCGTAGACATTCAGATATTTTATTTTGTTTCTGCTGAAGGGAACAAAGCTGGCCATTTCAGACAGCTCTCCCCATCAGACTGCAGACATAATTTGCTTACCCATTTGCATTTGTGGACTGTAAAGTCAGGGATAGCAATAGAAAGGGTTGTAGCAAAGCATGGCCTTGGACATATTTCTTGCAGCTGGAAGCTTTGAATTGCTTTAAATACAGAACCATACTCCAGACTCTCAAAGAAAAATTCAAACTCTTCATAATAAAGCCAGAATTTGTCTCTAAGCCGGGCTGTTGCAACCCATGGCAAAGAGAACAGATTTTGCAGGCACTTCTTTTTTTGCCCACAATATACACTGTCACAAAGGAAGAGAGACTTGTCTCCCTTCCCAGAACTTCTCCAAATAGGCCAGCACAGGAGAAACTGTCATGTTGTAACATGCTAGATCTGCTAGCCTGGGGTTTTGTGAGGCACCAGCTGTGTCAGTGAGGCAAAGTCTCTTTCCAACAGTATCAGCCTCTCCTAGTCCTGCTGGGTAAACCATGGAACTGACTGTGTCTCTTCCTACAGACTTCAAGGACTGTATAGCCCCTACGAGGGGCTTTATACAGCCAAAGGTAAGAGCATATAAAATCTAGGCAGACTCCTTTATTGGAAGGTGTTATCTGCCTGACCAAGCAACAGAGGCTTGGGATCTTCTCCAGCTGGTACCAGCTCATCTCAGAGGTCCCAAGTTATCTGCAGGTTTGCCCATACAGACACATGCTGGTGCCCTGCAGCATCATGTAGTAAGTTTCATAAAGTCATAATCCAACATGAAACAGAGAAGACTTCAGAGTTAAGTATATTGTTAAAACTAGTGACTGGATATGTATTATTTATCATCTCCTATTTGCATCAATGAGCTGTTGGTGAGGCTAACACATCCCTGCACATTGACAGGATGACATCCCTAAGCTGCATTGTGCTGCCCTCTCTCATTCACAGATGAGGTTCGTATCATCGTACTGCTTTGTCCTGCCACAAAGATGTACCCTAAGAGCTTCCAAGTGTCCTGAATCCATAAGGCATCTTACTGATCCTCATTTTACCCTGTCAAAGGCAAAACTGACTGCAACTCTCAACAGAAAAATAGTATCCCTTTCAGTCTCACAGACTTTTGTGCCATGCAGTCCTCTTCTACCTACCTGTGGTTGGCTCTCTTCTTATGCAGTAGGGGCCCAGGAAAAGAGAGACAGCCTTTGCTGATAGTAAAATTCTCCCACATAAAATGAAACATCTAAAAAACATCTGTCGTCAGGAACACCAGCTCATGAAAATCCTTTGGCTTTCAGGTAATTTGCGCTCAGCCTAAAAAAAGTCAGTTCTTAGCTGGTTAGAAAGATGCCAAGTAGATTTCTACTTTGGAATACCATTTCCAGGGGTCTGTCCTATAGTGATGGGAGGCTATAGAAGCTTTCCCACAGATTTCAGCAGAAAGAATCAGGCCCTCTGGTAGCACTAAAAGCAGTATCAAGAAAAGGATGTCTGTAGGACACATACCATGTCCCAGGGAGAGAAGAAATGTTGGAATACAGCAGAGCAGGAATTCCCCCAGGCAGCAAGGAAGACAACAGTTATTGCACTTTTAGGGAGGAACACTCTCACCATTCTTCCAAACATTATATGACTTTAATGACTGACTTCTCTCATTGTTTTAGCAGCTCACAGAATTTTCTATTCCATTCCCCTCATCTCTACCTCTCATACTCCCTCTGAAGATTTTATCTGCAGCTGCTCACAACGGTGTTCTCCATCTGGGAAACAATGCCTGTGGAACCCAAATTTTCTTGTGGAGCTAATGTTCTCAGCAAACTACTTCTCGAAAGCCTTATGTTCTTCATCAGTTCTCTAGGCCTCTTCCTAGCAGCAACTGGCAGCCCCTCCCGCGATAAGAGATCACATAGAGCCTCATTATCAGTGCAAGACACTCCACAGCAGGGGCTCTTTCCTTTTCTTTCCTTTCAATCAGCTGCTGTGAAGTCCTTAGTATTTGTGTCCTGAAAGAAAGTCTGAATATACAGGCAGTGGTGACACATAACACCTCCTGCATATGACTCTAAAATCCACAGCAACATTCTCACCTACTGCACAAAAAGGCAGAAACCTGAAGCTATACCATGGCTGAATGCATTTGTAAGTGTTTGTGAACACATTTAATGCAACCCTCAAAACTGTTCTTAATGCACACACCCTGCGCAGGATGTTGGAAGTTCGACTATTCCCACAGCATTCAAAGAGTGAAAGTGCAATGTAACAGACACCTCAGATGTCTAAACTGAGTGGCTTATTTCTGTCTAAAGTGATTTGGGTGCCCTTTCCATCTAGCCCACAAGTCATTGTGCACCTCCTTATCTCAGTCAAAGCTTTCACTGAAGTCTCTTTCTTCCTGTCTCCTTCTTCAAAGATGGACAAAGGTAGATAGGTCATTGCAATTCACACGTTTTTCAAGTAAAAGCCTTCTGATTAACATATTCCAGAAGAGGGCATCTAGGTCTGAGATTCTCTATGGCCTGACAATACACATTCAATTCCTCGCTTTACCGTGAGTCTCCTTTTCACTAGGCTAGTGTCTCATCCTGGCAGAGCTATCTACATTTTACCTGTTTTGCCAGAACTCACAAGAATAACAAAGAGGACCAACCTACAGCCAGCTGGCACAAAGAGCTGTGAAAGAGAGGCCCTGCCATCCCTGATGTCATTCACACCATCTGCAAAGAGCCCTTTGATGCTCCAATTATACCACTGCATCACTAGAAGCTAGCTTTGTTGTTGTTTTAAAGCGATTAATCTGTACAACTCCACGCACTCTAATGGTTCCATTGAAGAAAATATATTTAATCTGACTTTTGCTTCACCTCCTGGTAACAGCATTTTCCCCAGTACACAGGAGGGTAAGGATCTCTGACACTGGCATCTCACTGGTAGAAAAACATTAGAAGGCTAAATAGTTTTAATGATCTGGACATAAAACACATTCTCGGAAGGGAGACCACCACTAGTATCCTCAAGCAAAGTTTCTCCTCCAGAACTCCCACCCTAAACTCCAGTTCTGCTTCCCCAAAAAATGCTATGTCCTATGACTTTTCATCAGCTATAGAGAATGAAAAGAGAACATTCATTATTTTCCACAGCTTTTGTTCAAAGATCACTGCATAATGAAGAGAGATCCCAAATCAGACAGCAGGTCTTCCGTAGACTGAGTATTTGCTTACACACCAGAAAAGGAACTCATAAGACTATGTTTAGTACCATCTGGGGATCCTTCCATACAATATTACCATCAATAATAACAGAAGCCTAGCTACAGATTGTTGTACTCTGTGACAGATAAATATATCAGACCTAATTAGGTAACACAGGCCCAAAAGCAAAAAATCTGTACACACAGGGGAATGCTATCACAAGGGCCAGGAAGATGAAAAAAACCCTGCAAATTAAGTGTAGGGATGAACCTGGATTGAAATCACCAGTCTTGACACCATAACTGAAATTTAGGAAAGGTCAGGTCTAAATAAGGAGCCTGGTTTGAACTGCACAGCTGGGGTCTCTCTGTGACTCAAACCAGAACACAGGCTCCAAACACTGTAAGAGCTAGAAAGAATGCACTGGGGAATTTACCTCAGCTGGTATATATCAGCCTAGCTCCATTGACTTCAATTAGCATGATGTTAAATCTTCAGTGTTGACTTCAATGGGATTACAGTGATTTACATCAGCAGAGGAGCTAACATTTCACTTTTAGGCAGGCTCTTCTGTAGCATCTTCATTAGAGAAAATTCTATGTAAAGAGAAGAAAAGGAGATATACTCTGCTTTTATGACTCCGGCTACCTACTGTAATGGGTATATCATAAATGCAAGAGATAGACTGGCAGCTGGCTATAATTAGCTCCATTTTGCTGCAGTGCAATCTATGGTTAAAATTGCCCTTTCTTTGCTATAAACATCCAGCTAAGAATTGCTGGAACCACTCCTTCCACTTCCTGCCTCTCCCCCTTATTTGACAGCTCTAAACGTGGGTTTTCATAAAAGCACAAGATTCTTGCCCTTTCTTGTGCATGCACAGCTGGCAATTACTGCCAGAAGCTGCCCTTCCCACTTTCCAGCTCGTTCTTCCCTAAATCTGTAAACACAAAACCAACTATCTTTTCACTGGGTATTACACATGTATTCCAGGTTTGGATGCTCCAAGAAGCTTAAATTCAGTAAACTGTGAACCATGCAACAGGACACTGCGGTCCTCCCACAGGTTGCATTGCCAGGTGTTGTTGGAAACCATCATGCTAGTTTCTCACAGATTCTAACTGAGTCACTCCTTGGTAAACATTGAAAAGTGGTATCTGAAATGTCCAAATATGGTGTTTGGAGTAATCCAAGGAAGGCATCCATAACTCCTACTTCTAGGTACCCAATCTGAGTGCCTTGCTTAGGCCGCTTTTACAGTCAGTGAAGACTTCAGAGATTATTTAAATGCTAAACTAGGAGTTTACCTCTCCCCATGGAATATATATGTCTAGGCTTATTAACTGGGTACCTTTATTAGAAGTCTAAAGATGGTATGAACATGCACAAAATACTTATATGTTCCATTTCTCCCCGAGCCCCTTTATCATCTGACAACTTAGATCAGACAAAGAGAGGAGGTTTTCCAGGTCCAGGGTTCTCTTAATGTGTTAAGAGGTATTTATATACTTTGAGGTATATACAGTTGTTGAGCATCAGGTCCTGCTTACCAGTACAGTACCAAAGCTGGTTTTTGTGTGGAATTATGTAATCCTTGACTTTACATTTCCTGGATAAATTGCAGTAGTTTCGAACTGATCTGAAATAAAAGTGTTGAAAATCTCAGTGAATTAGGTTATTTAAAATATTCCTTTCAGCCTGAAACAAAGGATTTTTTTCCAATATTGTTTTAAATTTAAGTTTTGTTACATTTTACTACAATATACCACTGAGAATCACAATTCTCAAAGGTTTAACTTTATAATTGAATGTTTTAAACTTAAAAAGAGTTCTCTCTGAATTCCTTTTTGAATCTGAAAGTATAAGAGATCAAATCCAGTGCTGACTGACAAATACTTCTGGTTTCCTTGAAATTTAATTTTTCAGTAAATAAATGGGATGTTCAACTGAAAAACATACTGTTGTAGTTTGAGTATCAGGAAAAAGGACACACATCTGTCCCAAAACATCATGTCTAAGCTGTGGACAAACATGACACATTTCCTACTGACCTCTGGCCCTCTAAAGACTACTTTGAAGAACAAAGTTCCTCTAAGACCTAGACAGATGCCCTTCAGAAGGAAGGGTTCAGAATACCAAAAATCTTATTCCATCACCATTTTGTAGTCTTTTTATATTCTTGACTGATCTAAGTACAGAAGAGAAAGTCACATAAACTGTAATATAAAATTAACTATTTTATTGGAACTGTCTGTTATTCAGCTATATGAAAGACACAATAATTTCTCTTTGCACACACACATTACAAGCTAGGATGCCTTAGATTGTCCTGTTTCCTTGTTTCTTCTTCTATCTTCCTACCGTCAAGGGCCTAAAACCCAGACACTCTTTCTTGGCAAATAACAAGAATCATTCTCTCCATGGATACAAAGCTCTCCTTTCTGGTAATTAAAGTGTTGCTAAGGACGGATTAAAACTGACTGTGGAAGGAAATAAAAGTGTGCACCCTATTTAAAAGCATTGAAAAGCAGATCTATACGGGAAAAGATTCATATTCTCCTGAATGAAGTTTATTTCTTCTTTGTTTATACTGTGCAGCAGTTGTCATCTCGCAATACTGGGGTTAAGAGTCTCTCTCCATAGTTTTTGGTCATCATCTCCTATAAAGTCATTAAGACCAAGAATATGCCTTTTTATGTCAAGAATAACTTTTATCCAGAATATTTCTACAGTAGTTTGTGGACTAATTAACTTACTATCATTTGGAAAGTGTCACTGAAATCTCCAAGATGCACTGCCTGCTTTGGTTGTCATTGTTACTATATATTTATTGATTTCCTCTGTAAACTTCCAGTTTTCAGGATTTTCCTTCTCCCTTCCTCCTCCTACGGACCTCCCAGACTTTTCCTCTGGTGTTGCATCATGCCATTTCCCAGACATGGTTTGCAGAACACATTCCAACTCCACCATGTTCCTAAGCCTCAAACTAAAGAATAAAATGATGCCTCTTCTGCAAAGTTAAATTTTAACCATACAGCTGAATTCAGCTCTTCTGAAGGTGTTTATTTAAGTCAAAGTGAAGTAGGACACTTTGGCCTTTTTGCAGAAGACAGTCAGTGACAAACAAAATCAAGTATGACATCAAGTAACATTCAGCAGCTGCCACAGGAAAAAAAAAAAAAAAAAAAGAATATGGAATTATTGATAAAATTGCCAGAGACTAGGGAGAGAGGATGTGTGGATGATGGTCTCACTTTGTTAAAGCTTCCACCACAGAAGAGAATGGGGAAAATTATGAGTAGATGCTCTGAAGTAAGACACTAACCTATAGGAGCAACTTTAAAATCGTACAAATTTTATAAAGTTACACCCTTCTAGTTCCTCTTCTCTTTTGAGTAGCTAAATACTAATCACATTTCCAGGTTTTGTGAGAGATACAGAAATCAGACTCTCAGCTGGTCACATGACTCCAGGAAGCTGGAATTCAGGAAAAGATACTAAATATTTTGACAAATCATGAGGGTACTGACTTACTGAAAGTGCAGCCACAAAATGCTCTGAATGAGCTGCATTATAATAGCAATGAATCAAAGAGAATTGTTACACTTGCCGTATTTTCTAACCTAAAAAAGGAATGGGGAAGCCCTAGAGCTTGACTTCTCCCCTTAAAAATTCCTAGATTATACTGACTTGTTCTTTAAGGTCTCCTCTTAGTCTTATATCTCCCCTCAACTCCTCCATTCTTAATTTCTTTGTTTCTTCACCTTTCACAATGGTCTTTCTCCACATTCAATCGTGATACTTTCCCTACACTTACCCTCTTCACTCCTGCTGCCCTCTGTCCCAGCCCAGGGAGCCAGGGATGGCTCCTGTTACCATCTCCAGACCTTTCCAACAACCGTGGCAGAGCTCGTGGCTGTACCCTTACCTTCTCTCCTCCTGTAATAAATCTTAATTTCCTCCTGTGTTTACTTTGACAGAGAAATAAAAGATCCTCCTCATTAGGTAGATTTTTTTCAAATATTAGCTTCACAAGAAATTAAGACAAAGTCTTTTTTTTTAAGGTTATGTGTTTAACATTTCCCTAGGAGCTGGAGAATGGCAATCCAATGAGTTGCATAAAAGCATGTATACATCTCAGATACCTCTCCCTGCCAAGGCAATTATTTTTTTAATTATTGATAATTATAAATTTTTAAAAGAAGTATCCATTCCAAAAATCTTTTCCCTTTCTCTAACCTTTGCCTCTGTGTTTCCTATTCAACATTTTTAATGGTCGTTTTTCTAACACTGCATTCACCTCAAGTGACATTAAGCTGATGTAATAGAACTGTTTTAATCAGTAACAATCAATTTTATTACTAGGAAAACCTTAGGGACAGAACATTAAATACATACCATGTAATTAGTTTTGATAAAACAAGCCTTCATCTTAGCAAATCAAATATAATGAAAAGGAAATTTAACAGCTATAAAAATCTATGGCATAAAGTGGGACTATGTATGCTGTACATGCAAGGTATATAATCATGTTTCATTTCATCCACACATATAATCCATGTGAGGGCAAAGATGAGTTCCAGAAAGTCTTTGAAAATATAAGAATGTCCTAAATGTTCTTTTATGGAGAATAATCTACTTTATATGCTTACTTTTATAAGTGACATTAGCAGCTGCATCTTAGAAGAGAATTCAGCTTGTGAGGAGTCTGCAAAATCACTTAATGAATGCACTTATTGATGCAATGAAACCAAGATGAAAAGCAGTACTGAGGAAAGCAGAGTAAATATCCACTACCTAGCTAGTGATAAAAATAGAGTTTCTATCTCTGTATTTATTCACAGTGTAATTAATATCTGCCATGATTCTGCATCCTCTATGCCACCAAAGCTGAAAGTGTTTACAAACAATCATTAGTACTGTGTCAGAAGTGCAGGCTGGGCACATAACAGCCTCCTCCATAGGCACAGACTAATATTTCTCCAGCAACCAGGAATTCCCACCAAGGTCACTAGCAGTATGCAGGCACTTTATTCTGTTTCTTGCAAGGACCATGTCCTTGTGCAGATCCTCAAGCAGGAACACTTAACAGTACTGAGGGGACTTGGTGACAAATTTTTCTTTTTCATTAGCCAGGGGTTGTTTTTTTGAAATTATTTGGAAAATATAATGTTTCCACACTTAGTAATCGTCCACTGGGGGTATATTTAAGTTGCAATTTATCTGTGTGGAGCTTTACCACAAAAAGTGTAACAACAAGCTACAGAAACAGTCTCTGAGACACCATCTTCCCAGACAGGAATCAGCAGTCTCCTGCTCCAGCCTTTTTTCTTTAATTTCTTGGCCAGGTGACCTCCTGGTCCTGGAGAAATTCTCAGTTCATTTTTCAGAGAGCCATTAAGATTATTTTGTACTATTCTAGCCCAGGGGAACTGAAAAGCTGCCCCAAAATCCAGAACAATTGACAATATTCTTGTCTCAACAGAAAATTGGATTTTCTACTAAGCTTAAAATCTCTTCAAGGAAAACAGATAACTTCAGAAAGTCTTCCAATTTTAAATCAGTTTTTCCAGAGCAGATTTTGATACAACATTTTCATGGGGTTCTTCTCAAAAACAACAAAGCTTCAAAATTAACAAAATGTCCTCAGGATTTCCCAGTAAAATTTCTTCAATAAATTATGTCTGTAAAAATTAGAAGCATTTATTACTTTCCTCAATTTTTTCAACAAGAACACAAAGCGTTTCCTGACTAGTTGTAGTCAATCATTTTCAGGTCATCACAAGATTTGTTTCCCTCTTCCCCACATAAATCAGGACCACATCAGAGCCAAGAATCTGTAATTACATCTGGTGGAGCTCTTTACATTTTGTCAAAAATATCTTTGCCTCAAAAACACATTGCAGAAACCAAGGAACCTGGTGCTGTGGAAACCCCATGGCTCCAGAGCTGGGGAAATCCACCTGGGTTTTGCAGGGCTGCAGACAGTATGCAGTTCCAGATTTGGGAATGACTCATGAGATTGGTTGTGTCAGGGTTAAGGAGACAGTGTTTCTTGAGGCCCCAGCTCTGGAGTGTGGCATCAATCACATCACTCAAAGGCAGAAGAGTCTTGATATCTGAATCATGGCAATGAGATGGGACTTGGGGTATTCAGAGTCAGAGGTTTCAAATGGTCTCACCAGCTGCTGGTGTAGCCCTGGACTAGGTCCCTCTTGCAGGTTGCCCACAAAATAGTGGTCCTGAGACACCAGAGCCTGCAGCTGTGGGCCAGGCCAGCAGCCCACGTGGACTAGTCTTTGATGGAGTGCTAGGACATTGAAAGCCAGATATGTATTGACTCCTTCCCTGCCACAAATTCTGAGACACGAGCAGCTGCTACCAGCAGCAGAACTGACAAGATCATCATTTTCTCTGAGAAGCTGAAGCATCTGTGGAGCATATTTCATTTGAGAAACACTGTGTATTGATGTGTCTGAAACAGACTTTGCTTAGGTTTTCTAGTTCACATGAAGCAAAGAGGAAGGCTTGTTTTAGTCTGAAGGAAAATGGAAAAAAAATAAAATTAAATTACAAAACAAACAAAACAACAAAACAACAACAAACAAACAAACAAAAAAAACCAACAAAAACAAACAAACAAAAAACCAAACAACCAAACAAAAAAAACACCACCACAGTTTTCTGCCACCTGGAAACCCTGAGAGTTTATCTGTCTCTGTTTTTAGGGCTAGGGTGAGAAAGTATCGGGCCAAGAATCCTGCAGGATCAGCCTGACCCTCCCTTCACTGCACCTCATTAACCTTTCAGCTGGTGTTGCTCAGAGCTCTGTATAGGTCAGGTCAGGTCCATCAGGTGGGATATATAGTCACACCCATGGCTTTATATGTCTCTGAACAAATGGTGATTCATGCACTAGGATAAAATTCTCCCAAGTCACTGCAAGTCTCACAAGCCAAAGATGAGTGTTTGAAAGCAACATTTAACACTCAAAAATGAATCCTCAATTCAAGGTGACCTTGCAGTTTTTATTAATCCTTTGATCACCTCCATGTCTATGAAATGACATGATTCAATTACCATGTGTTACATCCTTACATTTATTCATACCTCAGAGGGCCTAATTTGTGCCTCTGATGTATTTCTCAAGTAATTTCTATGGAAAGTTATTTTTAAAATTCTTTTAAGTGTTTAAATTGCATTATTAATTCAATATACTACTTTTGCTCCATTGTTCTTTTTTTTTTTTTTTTTTTCCTGCTGCTGTTAGAATACATGTGAAATTTAAGTTTATAAGACATTAGGAATGCATGACCTCTGTGTACCACTAAAAGAAAATTTTTTTCCAATATGGACCATGTAAAGATAGATGCTTGAATTCCTGCAGTGTGATACTTCAGGAGGAAAATCCTGGTTCTGCCAAAGTCAGTAGCAAAATTCTTACTGATTTAAATGGGGTAGAATTAAAGCTAAAGAGCAACAAGACATCTATGTTCAGCATATCCATCCCTCCTGTTATCTGTTCAACACATGAAATTTGTTGATATCTTAATATGAATAAAATATTCATTGGCACGTTTTATGTGTGTCTGCATATGCACTGCAGCTGGATGAACAAGTCATCATTCCAAGATCTTAACCCTTTTTTCTGATCACAAATTATCAGCCAAGGCAGTGATTTTCATCACTTTTATTTTTCCTAAACATGCAATGGATCAGTTTGAGAATGCAAGTTGTATTTTGTAACTTGCTCACAAATAGTCTGGTCATGTCTGACTTGATCCGAGAGAGAACTTAAGCCTCTCCTCAGAAGGGAGATTTAAAATATATCTTTGCATAGTGACCTGTGCATGCTGGCTGGACACAACAGCTCACTCAGCTCAACTGCACTAACAGACCTCCTGGTTCCCTCACATGGTCCAAGGATGGAAAGGCTGTACAGGGAAGAATGGGAACCTGTCTCCATCAGTAGCCTACAGCAGATATATATGGAAGAATTTTAAAAATAGGGTATTGCAACACTTCAAGAACACTCTTCTGATCACCACCAGGATATTGTTTTTCCATCAGAGCAGTAACAATGGTACATTGTCAAGGGTGAGGGATGGTGCATGGTCCAAACACTGTAACTATCCATGGGTAAATCTACGCTCTCATTCTTCCTTTGTGAATCACTTTACAAGTAAATTTCAGAAAGGCTGTAGCCTCATTGGTTGTACAAACACTCTTATGGATAATTATTTACTCTATATTTGCTACAATTCCTGCTTTCTGCAGAAATTATGGAGAGATAAAACCACACTTGCTCAGCTGTTCACAAATAAACCAATAAGCCAGGTTGCAGTTGTATACATTTGAAAAATCAATCATTGAAACTTCAGTTGTTTTAGATCATTTGGAAGGACACACACAAATGTATTTGCGCTGTATTTGCCTAATTCTAATATACATTCATGTGCCTGTATACTTTTCCATGTCAAGATACAGTAATTAGATCTACGAAACACAAACAACCAGGGTATTACACTGTTTTCCTTCCCTTCCTCCACAACATTCCTACATTAGTAACTAGAAATAAACAGCAACATGAGGAAATGGGGGAAGGGATGGCATTAAAAACAATCTGCTGCTTTCTGTATGGAGGGGCTGGTAGATACCAAACCCTCTTAGGGAAAACTTACTAAGTGGCTCAGTGTACCAAGGTGACCCAACAGCCTACTCTTTAATTACCAGTACGTGATGTGACATGTCACAGCACAGCTGTGGTGGCACTGTAATACACAGCTGACTCCAGCCAGTACCACCCTAAAAGAGCAATTTTCACAACAGATGTTATGTCCCTCTGGAACAGGAGTCAAAGGAACAATGTTTATGGCTTCATTCTGGGCAAAATAATAAGTGAATTAGCAAAGGAAAAGGCCAATACCTATGCATTAACTTTATTATGTGGGCTTTGGCTGAGACCAAGAGATATGATGAGTCAGACACTTGTGATAACTGATGTGTTCGGATTTTCAAATTAGCCATGTTTGGTTTTAAAAGATCTTCAGATAAAATTGGGATTAATTCCCTTCTCCTGATCAGATTCCAGTCTCATTCATTTTCCCATAAAACAAGGACATATTGCAGGATTGGAAGGAACCAGTGTAAGCATCTCCAAAACCCATGTGTGTGTGCATGTGTAACTTACAGACAAAGGGATTATTACTGAAAACAGCTCTTTCTTTTTAAATGAAGTCTGTCTTGTGAACCCATCCACCAGGAATCAATATGCAAATGCTGATACTGATGTTACCTAAGGTGCAAGCAAGATCAAAGCAGTGCTTGCAAAGCTCCACTCCAATTCTTGGCATAGGTGCTGATGGTGGAGAGGGATTAAAAATAAGTAGGGCATAATAGCTCCAGCATGAAACTCCACTCCTTACAGGTAATGCACCAACCCACACAGAAGACTGCTGAAATGCTGAAACCAGCTAAACTGGCAGGCCTGATACGGAAATAAAGTCCATCACACTGGAACTTCAGAGAGGGTCAGATAGCACAATGATTTGCATGCCAGTAGCAGGGAAGGTAAGAGGATAGCAGAAGATCAGATACCAGGGACTTTATACTTGGCCTTCAGCCAGCAGATGGTTCAGAGGTAGAAAAGGACATAGTGAAGGAGAAGAAAGAGGCATTGTATAACAGGAAAATGCATTATTTGGGTTCTTTCCATTTTCTGAAGGTTGTCATTCAATCTACTTCAGTACCTGCAGAATGCAAAATAAATATCTAAATAAATAAAATGCACTACCAGTGGTTTAATTGTTCAGTCTGTTCACCTTTAGTTAAGGCTTCTTTACTTGATATGTGGTAAGGTTTGCTGGTCTGAATCACCAGTGCTTTCAACATCGTAGACCTGATAACTATTTACGAAGTGTCTCAAAGAAGCAATATCACATCCACTTCCATTAGAAAATTGTTTGCATCATAACAGATTCCAGACTCGGTCAAAAGATGGAGACTGAAGATGTTCTCCCTAGTAGAAGTATCTCTCTTGGTACAGCCAAAAAGAAGTCTTCTCTTGGTACAGCCTCAGAGGTGTAAGAATGAGGCAGATTTGCAGGAAGAGATGTCTTTGAAAAATAAGACTAAATAAATAAATCTTACATACACACAGATGTAGCTGGAGAAGGTCCCACAGCTCTTCTTCAGGTCTGAGACAGAAGGAAAAACTTCAGGCTAAAGACATTCTCAGAACAAATGTCCTTAGATTCACTTAATTGTGGGAATCACCTTGTCACCCACCCTCTGATAAATGCACTCCAGTACTCAAAGCTGCCCAAATGACCAGATAGATTAAAAGGCCTATGATGGCAATTCTCCTTTCATATCGGAGGTCTCTTACACCAAGGTGCTCCCAGCACCTCTTACAGTGAGTAAGAATTGAGGCCACTGCTTTTTAATCAAGGTGTCAGGAAGTAAATGTACGTTGTACCTTTTACGTTTCTTCTCTCATTCTTCATATAATAATGAGTGGACCCTGTCACAAGACCAAGAAGATTACATTTCCCAGCTGTTACAGACAGCACAGAGAAATGGTTTTACATTGCCATGTAGGGTTCAGGAGCTGTGTTCAGAAAAGTTGATTAAGAATGCAAACTGACAGGCGATTCCAATTAGGCAGCAGAGAAAAGGAATTAAAAAAAAAAGTTAAAATGGAAAAGAGACTGCATTAAAAGTTTTGGCTCTGAGTCTTAATCTCCTGGAGAACTAGAATGCTTTGGGCTGGTTCTTCTCCAGGTGAAAATGCAGAGCTCTTTGCACAGTAAGGACAGCGTCAAGAGTGAAACAGACATATGGCTACATGCTCTCTGTTCTATACAACAGAAATTAAAATCAGCCTCTTGTGTGATATTGCCCAGAAAAGTCAATTAAATCTATTGACTGTTTTAAATCACCTAAACAGGAGGGTCAGAGACTATTCTGAGAAGGCTGATTTTAGATCACACCTGGTAAACGGGAAGGGCAGGGACCAGAGTGAAAAGCCTGAACTGAGTATGCTGAAAATTACTGAGTAAAATAGGAACATGATGGGTCTGTCACCATTTTGTAGATATCCAACACTAATCCTATGAGGACAGGTGACCCGAAAAGCATGAACAGCCTATGATGCTCATGTCCTCCTTTAGTCTCTAGTCTACCATGACATGACTGACCCTTTGTCCTGATCTTGAAAGGAAACTGGCTCAGGAAGGTCCTCAGCTCTCAGCTTCAGCTTTAATCACAAGCACTGGCTAAAGGCTAAAGATCTGAATTCCTCTTCCTGTTCCCTTTCTTATGCATCTTCTCTTTTTAATCTGCAATGTATTTTCTGCCTTTTTTTTTATGTTTTGCCTAGAAAATAAATAGAAATCATCTACTTTAGATGACCAGTGCTGGCCATTCTCCAAAGCTACAGTAAATTTGTTAGATGCATCAAGGCAACATCTGAAAGATTTAATAATGGTAAAATTAACAATCACCCTACTGCTGGCTGAAGCACCAGCCTGACAGAAGGCCTCCACTTAGTTTCATAAGCTCTCAACCTCAAGAGCTCTCTGGTGTGATGCTCAGCCTGGATCTGATTTGTGCTTGACCAAAAGCAAAATGGACAGTAAGCAAGTACAGGCTTCACTGCTGGTATCAGGCAGGCCTACAAGTAAGGGCCAGAAGCAGCTGGTGAGAGAAATGGAGGTAGAGATCTCCTCACAGGTTGCTTCCCCCCTCTTTTTAGCACATTAGTCTAGAAGGAAGCAGGATCAGGCTCCTAGAGCATGAGCTGTCCTACTCCATCTCAGCTCACCTCCTCTTCAAAAAGCACCATTGTTACCTTTTTTAAAGGCCTTCAAAAGGGCCAATAAAAATAAAAAAAAAGGTGGATCTTCTTAAAAAGTTCTGTGTAATCACAAGGAATGGGAACCACAGGTAGAGTTAGAACATCATATTGTGTTATTCTTTATGTTTTATATTTGGTTTTGCCTATTCCTGTGCCTTTAAGAAAAAGATTCAAGGTGACTGAGCCAGAACCCAGCAAGGTGAAGTGTTTGCTCTCAAAGCCTGTACCTGATGTAGGTGTTTAATATTGCAGAAGTGGAAGAACTAACAATGACACCTCTGAGACTCTGTGTCCTTTCTGTATTTCCAAATTAAGTGCACCACACTCAGGTGCACCCCTCAGCAAACCATGGCTGAGATTGAAACCACCATTTGCCCACTGAACAGCTGGTACTGCCAACACTTTGTGTCCAAGCCCTAACAGCTACAGCTCTAGGTATTTCTCTCTGAAGCTTCATTTGTCAGAGAACACAAAAGCCTCAGATTCTGATCCCCCTCTTCACTGCTCTGCCAACACAAGCTTTACAGCTAGCACAACAAGGTTGTGCAAGTACTGCATGGTCAGCACTGTGTGGCCCAGGGCACACCAGAAGAGCAATGCTCAAGTAGGACATCATGCAGTACAGAAATGCCTATTAGACCATGATGGCTTCTCTGTATCGGTCTGGATATTCACCAACCTCCCAGTCCCTTTCACAGACTGAGGAGAGCACAGGAGGCTCAGAGGTTTGCTTGAACCCCTTTGCAAACTGTGCCATAAGCATCCCAGGGGCGGTGACAGGAGCAATGCAATAGTGTTAACATATACCCTTCTGCCATCATGTGATGCAGAGACTCTAAACAAAGAAAAGAGAAGAGGTCACAGACTTTACAGCATCCTTCCGAAAGCATCTCTTGGCAGGCAATCAACAGCAGTGCTTTTGAAGAAACATGGACAGAAAAGCTACAGCAAAGCAACTACAGGAGGCAGCTGCTATTCCAGACGTGAGCACTACAGCAGAGCAGGCTCTGTGCTTCAGCCTCCTGTGCCAGTCAGTAGAAGGCTCATGCAAGAGAGGCTTTCAGGTCCCAGGGGTATAAAACTTTAAGCTGCTACTTGGTGGTGCTACTCCATCTGCATACAAACATGGTCCAGGCTTCAAAGCAAGTGCTACACATGGCCTGACTACACAATCGAGCTTTGTACACAAAAGCTGAGTTAAAAATTAACCAGGCCAGAAAGAAGGAGAGAAAGGGGGTCACCTGGCCAGGCTGTGAGCATAGGAGCAAACCACTCAAAAGTGAACTCATTACACATAATATGGTCACACATGTTCACCAACTGGAGCAAGCCCCCTGCCCTCCTAACAAAGGAGAACAGATGGCTCTGAAATCAAATCACCTAAATACCTTCTATTTTTTGGGCATCACCTTTTTTCCCTTGGTGCCAGATTTGAAAGTCCAATTTGCCAGGATAATATCCCTTGTGTGCATGGAGGCTTTCAAAGTTGAAGCATCTGTCTCTTAGCAACCAGAGAGGCTTGAAGGATTTTTTTTTTTTTTTTTTTCCCCCTGATACTCACTGAGACATGTCAATTACTTACATCTCCTCAAATAAAGATAAAGGACTAGACATCCCCTCCTCTCCCACCATCCCAAACACATTATGCAAAAAAGAGAACTCAGTGCAGGAAGTAAAAACCACCATTACCTGTCAAAGAAGGAGCATCCCAGGCAGGCTGCTGCATCACTATCTGGTGACATCAACTCCAGGGCAAGAGATACATATAGATGCTCAGTCTTATAAGAGACACATCAATGCAAGGAGGGAAGGGAGAAGCCACATGCTGAGATCTCAGATTCTTACTCCCACTAGCTGTGGTGGACATGGTCTGGGGAGTTAGATACAGAGGTCCTGGTTTATGTTGGACATTCCTCAGGAGGCATATTTCAAGTCTGGGAGGGACAACACTTCAGTGAGAACATGGGCACCAGCAAGTGATGGGCAAGAGACCACGTAAGCAGAGACCTCTGTATTGCCAGTATCTGGGAGCAGTAAGAGATTGGTTGTTCCCCAAGGCAGGAACAGCCCAGGAAACAAGGGTGACCCTAGCCCAAGCAGTGCCTCACCAAGGGGGCACAGTCCCATAGAACCTGAACATGGCAGGAAGAAACTGGTGCTGGTAAAACAGTCCATCAATAGTCCAAGACCGGGCAGGTGGTGCACCAGATCCAGGAGTCATCCAGAGAGTCTAACCAGGACCAAATAGAGACAGGACTGGAAACAATGCTAGAAACAAGGCTATAACATGGGTCCAAAGTCCATTCAGAAGTCAAGGCCTCAGAGACAATCTACAGTGTATGTTCAGGACATCCAAGCATGAGACTAGATACCCACAAACATAATACCAAGACCCACCCTGGAGACAGGTTCACCTGCAGCACATGCAGAGACTGTAAGCCCAGACTTGATCTTAAATGGAGCCCCTGGCAGGGGTGTGGGTCTCAGGTGAGGCTGGTCAGAGCCATTAAGACCTATTAATTTCCTCAGGGTCCTAACAATGAGCTTGGAAGCAGTGGAATGGGGTATGGGCAATATTTGACACTTCACTGGCCCTGTGCAACTATGTCTCTGCTGGATGATACCCTGCAGCATCATTCAGGCAATTTTCTCCCCTCAGGCAATTTTCTACCACTTAGAAGGCAGCCTAGGGCATGGAGAGCACCTACCTGGCACAAGCCACTGAGTCTGGTGCAGCAGAGTATCTTCTGCACAGAGGTGCAGGACTGGAATCCCCAGTGGAGCCCTAGAACTACCCTCAGTTTGGACAAATAGTGAGCATCCTTACCTACCACAGTGCCTTCATGCTGCATAGGTAAGCAGTGTGGAAAGGTCCTTCCCTACTGAAGGTGCAGTGCTAACAGAACTCCTCAGCCATCTCCCTATTCTTTTAAAGTAAAAAGTCAGTGTAAACTTATATACTATCATAAGGTATGTCTGACATTACAGAAGTAGTTAAACTTGCCAGTATAATTTCAAGAGCACTGCAGAGTTCTTTAGTGTAAATAGCAGGGGTCTCCAGTGTAAATAAGGGTCAGGTGGAACCTGAGGTGCCTGAGCCAAGCCTGGGATGAGGCAGGATTCAACCCTCAGTAAGAGAAAGTAGAGACATTTCCTCCTCCACCTCATCCTCAGTTATGCTTCTAAAAATCTCAGAATGGAGGGATCAGGGGGGTCGCATTTCTGGCAGATTCCCAGCTTTGATTCAAATGCAGCACTGTCCCCTACACAGATTTTGTAATGGAGCAAAATACACTTGAAATAATTTGTACTACACTTAGAAACCTTGCCTGCAATTTTAATTGAAAAAAAAAAATCTCTAATACACAGAATCTATTAAATCCTCAGTGCTGTGCCAAGGTCTTTCTTACATTGTATTTACAAGTTTCTGTTCAACCTTTGGAAGTTTTAACAGGAATGAAAATATGTATCACAAAAATAAATCTCTATCTACCTGTGCCCTTCTTTACACATACACAAGCACCATTAAATGCATGAGTTCAGCAATCAAACCTGATTCAACATTTTCTTGTAATAAAGAGATTGAAAGCCAAGAAATATTCACGTACACAGGAAGGATAATATGTTTTTAGAGATTTCTGTCTGAAAGAAACAGCGCAGGCCAATAATTAGAATTTTCTATGTTAAGTTAGGAGATGGTTCTAATTTGATAACACTGTTGGAAACACGAGTGTTCTCTGCAATCCTTAGATCTCCCACTAACTCAACATACAGATGTGAGCACATATACTTGCTGATATAATATAGCCTAAGAACCTGGGTGTGAAGAGGCAATGCCAGTAGTCGTATAATTGCTTTAAAACCCCAATAATGTCAAGTGATCTGGTCAGCCACGCTCAGCCAGCAGACAGAATGCTGAGTAAGTACAACAGGATGGTGATAGCTCCAGCCAGTGAGCAATTGTGCTGCTGAATTCCAAGCAAGCTGCAAATGGACAGGGCAGTCCCAGCAAAATCCCTACAGAGAGTGACAGGTTCAGCCTAATGGATCTGTCTGCTTTTAGCAGTACTGGTTATTCCTTCAAGGTCACCTCAGCCTTAAGGAGCAGCTAATGGAAGCAGCTGTCTCAGAAAGTTCACATCTCCCAGTCCTCTTACAGCTGGGAAGTGGCATATGGGATGGTCATGCCACACTCAAAAAATAGATCTTCACTTCTGGACATGAGCAGAGAGAGAGTAGTAGCCCAGATGTCTCTGCATGCCCTGCCCTCTGACAGAATGCAAGCTGCGGCTGAGGAATCTGAAGAAAAGTTCTTGAGCTGCTTTTGCACAAGAAGTTCTTGTACTTTATCCCTTGCTCCAAAGCCTTGTCTGAGCACTACAGATGTATATGTGAGAAAGATCACTTCATGGACCTAAAGAAGGGTGGGATGAAAACTTGCCCATGCCTAAAGAATTGTTGTGAACTGGAACAGTTTATATTTTAGACTTAGAAAACAGAATAGAATAGGAGATACAGTGAGAGTACCAAAAGTAGCCCTGGTCTACTGCATTCTGAGCAAAAATAAGACACAAAACAACTGTCCTTCCAGTCACTGTGTGTGTCCCATTAGAAATGTAAAGGCAAAAGTCCCAGTCATCACCTACGCTTTTTAAAAGTACTTTTGTTCCTTTTTGAAATCATGCTACTGCAAGTTTATTATTGTTTATACCAGCTGCTGGTAAGTTATCAGTTTGGGACTTGTAATTATTTGCAAAACTCTGAGAGTATCAGCAGTGAAAAGGATGGCATTGTTTTGATGTTATCTTTATTATTTCCTCAAAGGATCATAGCCCACCAAGACTGTTTACTTTGCATAAACCTTGTAATCTTTCCTAACAAATCACACGCAGAAATGTCTCCCAGTGTCTGCTGAAGATGGTGATAGCAAATACATGTAGGAACAGCGTGTAATTTAGAGAATATTTTTGTTTTATTTATAACATGGAAGTGAACAGGACGGTCTGTTTGCAGTTGCTATGGAAATTGCTTGCATTATCTCACTTTTTACCAAAGAGGAAGCAAAGAGCTTTTCACTTTCTGCTGTTTAACCTTGTTTAATATTAAAATCCTATATACTGCAGTAGTACAAATCTCTCCTCTTTGGCAGGTCAAGGGCATTCTAGAGCTATCATTGCTAAAAGGAAATTATCTATTTTGAGTACTGTGCATATGCTTTGTGAACATGATATTTCTTGAAACAGATTGAGCTCATCTGCTTAGAAGCATTTCTGGTTTTGTTTTTTTTAATATTTAGGTGAAGTTTTTGGATTGTGTAAGCAACAAAAACTGGCAAAATATGGGCCAAGAAAGTTAATGCAAAGTACGTCCGCATAATTTTTACTAACTTCTCCCTACTCCATTGTGGCATTCTGATGCAATCCCAAGGAATGGAAAGTTTCACTAATGACAAACAACTGTGTTACATTGACCACCCTCTCTACTATTACATCTCAGACAGGAAAAAAACAAAAAACCAAAAAAACCCCAACAACAACAAACCCCACACAAAAACCACCACAAAATCCCTCTTCCCTTGCAGAATTATGACCTTGAAGAGGGAGAAGTGACTCCATGAAACCCTGTGGTATTTCACTTTTACCTTTACAGCTAATTACAGGGAAAAGTTGCAGATTAATATAAAGTTAGGTAACAATGTAAACCCCTCTTGGATATGACAGCATCATTCTGTTTCAGTGCATCTGTATGTATTCTGCATCTGTACAGTCACAAAGCAACAATACTGAATCTAACATAGCCTCTAGCTCAATGCTGTCATGGCTGGGTGTCCTCTGGAGCCAGTGAGGCACAAGAGAGAAGCATCCCTCTTGTCTCGATCACTGGTATTTTAGAGTTATCAAAGATTTAGAAGGCTGAAGCCACCACTTTTGCCTTTAAGTCTGACAACTGTTTGAAAAAAAAAACAAAAAAACAACCCAAATTTATTTAAAGTAGAACATGTCGTTTAAGATAAGATCGGAAAGTTTCTAGTGATGGAGAATGAACCCTTGGCAGACTGGAAGAGGTGTTAATCCTTCCATTTGGGGAAGAGGGGCTGATTTAGCCTGTTTGGAGCAGGAAGGAAATAGGTCAACCTGGGGGAGATAGGGAGGATAATTTTTGCAAAAGCATGCAGTTCTTCCTCAATATGCCCCAAATATCGAGGATGTAAGAAAATTATAGTTCTAAAGAAAAAAAGATTCAAGCAGGAACATCAACAGCTTCCTTACCAAAACATAATCTCCTTTTTTTGAATCAATCTTGGGAGCTGAAAATATTTTTAAATACCAAAAATATATATATATAAAAATGCTAAGAAGTATTTCCCCCACCTTTGTTTTTATTACATCGTGCACAATACCACATGTCAACTGTCCGCTGCACCTCTTTCTCCTGTAAAGGCCCCCTGCTACTCATTTTTCAATTGTCACTTTGTAGTTTCCTGCAGCCTCACAGTGTTTGTAGTAACACACTGTGGTGTATGGCATCTGATGATTCCTGGATCTACGCACATCTGCTAAAGCAGGCTGTGTGCAAGCTGCACTCTGTAGTGCAGGGTACAGAGCTGCTGCGTTTAGCCACGGGGCACCCCCTGCTTCCATCACCACCAGCAGCAGTTTCCTGCATCCAATTTTGTGAAACACCAGAGTTATCAGCCAGCAGGGCAGGGCAGCCAGGGCCTTACAGACATAGCTGATACCAATTCAAGTTTTTACTGTTAGGTGAGGAAATTAAAAAGATACAGGAAAAACTAGGCTGGACTCATGCCATCCTGTTTAGAGGTGAGCTGCAAATAATGTCATAATGCAGGTAATGCAAGGTCAGGTGCCAAGTGCCCTTCTGTCATCATTACATGGGACAGTCAGCACCTACTTATGCTTTCATCTCACTTCTCAAAGCACACACGCGGGTGAGTGTGGATAAAAAATGCAGTTCATCATTAACTGGGATCTCTTCAAGTCAATATATTGCTTAACTGGCAAATAACACAGCACTTTGGACAGAGGTGAAATGTGGAGATCATCTCTCTATTACAAGAGCCTGGCAGCAGCATTCAGCACCAGCTGGAAATTGTACAGGGTCTTATCAGGCCAGGCTGTCAGGAGGGAATCGCAATAATCTAATCTTGATGTGAGAAATGCACCGATAACCAATTCAAGGTCAGGACAGCTACAGGCCATAGATATTTGTTAAAAGATAAGAGAACCTCTGAAATAACTTTCAGGACCTTGATTTGCTGAGGTAGGCAAAAAAAAAAAAAAAATATTAAAACCTGGTTTCCAGTGAGAAAAAGTGCAGGTAGCAGTTATGGACAAAGAGCATTTCACCTCAGACAGAGCTGCCTTTCAGCACTGTTTCATTTGGTGATCCATCTGCATCATTTTTAAGAAACAGTAATAGGCTGCCAATATTTTAATAAGAAGCTGCCACAGAATTCCCTCTCAGCTATGATAAATCTGCAGGCTCCAAGGAAGTGTTGTTTGTGGAAGGAACAGGCAAGAAATTAGAAATCTATCCATTTTTCTTCCCTTTCCCACTGAAACACATGCTTCAGTAAACCAGACCCAGTGAGGGAGATGCTGATAACTTGAGGTACAGTGCTCCACCCACTCTGTGTGCTGGAAAGCCTTGAGCTTCCTATTTAGACTCATTAGCACACACTGTGCCTGTGCTAATGAGTCCTCTCTCAGCAGGGCTCACCCCGTTACAGGGGTTTTGAGCAGGAGGGAGCTGATGACTGTCTGGCTTGGGGAGGGGCAGAGCCAGCCCACATCCCTACAACAAGCTGTGCTGCCAACCTTGGAGAGACCATGGGGAAGCCAAGGCTGAGTGGGCAGGTAGAAGAAAAGGTGAGGAAGATGCCCATCAGAAAGGCAGAGTTCACATTTCAGGACACTAATCATTTACTGGCACATCCTGCATTATCACAGTTCGTCTGGTTTTGTTCCCATATAGGAATCACAAGTCCCAGCCTACACAAACACACAACTAAAAAACAGTCTCTGCTCTGAGCTCACAGTGTATCTGTGCACTAGACACTTAGAGCTGCAGTAGGGGGTGACCTCAGTGGCATCATCCTAGAATAAAAGTGTGATTTTTTTTTGTTGTTGTTGTTCCTGTTGTTATTTATCCCATGTAAATATAAAAAGCAAGATACTTGGTTTACCAGTTGCCTTTGAATAACCAGTTTTTATACTAGGCAAGACTATGAACTATGGAGTTCAAAGTCATGATAATCCATGCTAAGGAAGACATGGGCAGAGAGGAGAAAGTCAGAGGACCTATCTGAACACAGATAGCTGGGATAGAATATAGAAGCATTTCTTGGCAGCTGGCTAAGTTAAAAGGGACAAGATGGGCCTCAAATAGACCATTACATAGTACTTTGCTACTGCTGCTGGCTACTCCCTCAATGTCCCTCATTGCAATGTATTAACACTATCTGCTATTATCATTGAACTGCTGCAGTCAGGTGCATGCTAAAATTTTATTTCTGAGGGACAATCCACCATTCTAATGACAGTGCACAATGCTACAAAAAGCCCTGCTAATCAAACTCACCAACTGACACACTGCAGTTAGCTAATGGCTTCTATTTTTTCTTCTTACTTTTCCCTTTTTTTAAAGGAATAATTGTTGACATTTCAAGCTTTTCTTCTCAAATACTGAGTAAAAATGCAGGTACATGGGGCAAGGTAGTGACTTGTTGAGAGTTTTTTGTGAACATGATCCAAGATCATTTTGTTAACCAAATCATCCTATTTTGCCTGCCTTTCTGTTGTTCACCTAATAAAAGGAATAAACTGATAGCAGTTCTTTGAAATCATTTACTTTGGACAAAAATATTTCTATAGAGGATGTTTTTCTTTCTAGCATAGTAATGAAACACATTTGTTGGCTTCATGCCAGGGATTGTAGACAGGTATCTATCATGGTTTAATTTCACAGTAAATAAGGTCTTCTAGACATTCTTACTGCTGAAGTAGTCTAAAGTAGATTTATTTCAATCTCTAGTCCTTATGGCTTGGTAAGTAACAATGGAAAACTATGTTGAACTGCTAAAAGGCAAGCACATCTGTGGTAGAAAAGCAAGAAGGGTCACTGAATACATATCTGTAAGAAAGAATGAAATAAAAAAATCTAGAGAGAACTGAAAAAGTATTAACTTCATCTCCTCTCCCCTACCCTCTTTGCCACCCCAGGGGATTCACAGTTGGTAGAGACTACCTTTCTGCAACAAACAGTAGAAAAATAAAATTAGATGTACTTTCATGCTGCTGCTACGAAATGGAAGAAGGGGAGCTGACAGAGTATAGGAACAGCAGCATGTTCCCCTCAGTGCCACCTCTGGGTTTTGTTTGTTTTTTTATTTTTAAAAAAAGACTGACAGAAAAGGCCATCACCATCTATGGCTGGTATTGGGCAGGAATCACTTTTTCCAGTTCATATTCTACCACTGCAGTTCTCCATGTACTTCTAGTAAAGGTAATGATGCTTTATTAAATTTCCAGAAAGTCCCTTTCCATTCTGTGGTCAGTTCTGTTCTATAACTTCAATTTTTCCATTATTTCCCCACTTCCATTTAATTTGTAATTGCATTTTTTCCCCTCCAAAGCTCCTGCCAGTCAGCCATCATATTGGTGATTTGGACTGAACTAGCACTGAGCGAGCTGTATCGAGAGAGCAGGGCCCCTGCTGTGTCAGGCGGCCTGCAGACAGGGGAAGAAAGGGTCCTTTGCTGCAGCGGGCTTGCGGTCCCAGCCCCTCCGCTCTATAAAGCTTTGTCTTCTGATTCTTAAAACCTTATTTAACAGCTTTTTTTTTCTAGCCAATGTTTCTCTAAGGGCTCTGTAGTCCTCTGTGCACACACACTCCTCAGGAGACCTGCATTGTAGGGGATACTTCCAAACCAATAACCAAGTGGACTCAAAGACACTTCATTCAGTAGCTCGCTTAATTTCTTCTTCTCTGATGGTGTATTCAGCTTCCCGGGGCTCGTAGCCGCAGGCTAGCTTCTCCAGCAAAAGCAACGTCCCCTCTGAAGCCTCTCAGCACTACCTTCACCCTGCCAGGCCCTGCTTTCATAACTGCTTCCTTGTTCTGCTCAGCACCGCAGCCCATGTGGGGAGCCCGCGCCTCAGGCTTGCTTCCTGCTGGCACATTGGCCAAATCCACCATCATTAAACAAATCCTCAGCTCCCCCAGACTCCCAGCTCCACTCCAGTGCTTTTGAGTACAGATAGCACAATTCAGGGCTTTATCCACCTCCAGCCAAGAGCTGGATGCATAGGACTTTTGTGCATGGAGCTGAGCTTACTTGCTATGGTCCTACAAAGTAAACAGGGTCACTTGCAGCAGCAGGAAGAGGAGAAAAACAGCCCACATAAACTGGCCATGAGGCACTGTCGCTGAAGGCCCCCTGCGTTTCATCACACATGGGCATAATTTAAACACCCAGATGAGAAACGATGGAAAGTCGCTTTCCAATAATATAATGATATGCTGTTGGATATCATCCTAGCAAAAGGAAGCTTATCAGTTCTGAGATAAGACAGAAGAGATGGTGACCAAAGGTGATACAGTCTAATGACTTCTGAGGCCACACGCCCATGAAGACGACTCCAGAAGCTGTGTATCATTTTTCAATCACTGACATTAAATCAGAGTGACCACAAAGATAAGTGCCCACACAGGAACCAAATTAAATAGGGTCAGGAAGGGCACCATGAATACAGAGAAATAATCAATAAATTTTGCTGTCAATAAAGCTGGGACAAGATGTGTTGGGATTTTTTTTATGATAAGGATTACTTCAAAATGAAAAGGAGGTAGGCTTTGGTTCCTGCTAGTTCTCAGTTTTCTGATGAGTCACAGGACATACTAATTCTCCCTTTAATAACATTATCTCCTTCTGAATAGGCTGGGGTTTTTTTCCCATTCTCCTTCAATTGGTCCTCATCATATCAAGGCAAGTAGATGGTGAAAACTTTCAAACACAATAGTATTTTTGAAGGAAAATTTTCAGCATTCTCAATTTCACCACTCCCTATCCACAGAATCAGTCATGGTTCTTGTAGAGTACAATCCAAAGGAGGTTATTAGTTTTTGAAAGGCTATAATTACCAGTAACAGCCAGCTATACCAACACCACACTTTTGGGAAAGGACAGATCACACAACATTATATAGCTGGGGAAGAAAACACAGAAAAATGCTTTCCAAAGAAAAAGATGGTTAAGTCTTATATTGGAATCTAAATTATGAGAATTTATATAAGCACTCTTTATAGTAAAGCAAATACAGTTGTAAGTAAATCTTACTGATGTTTGTACTGAAAGATATATATTCAGAAGTGATGGAAAAGGAAAAAAAAAAAAGAAAATAAAAACCAGGGTTGTTCCATATTTTAAAGTAATAAACTTAGTACTAATTCTATAACCAATAAAATCAGGAGGAGCTTTCCAAAGACTTCAGTACATCATAGAAATGATAGAAACGTCTGGGTTGGAAGTGACCTCTAGAGGTCATTTAGTCCAACCCCTCTGCTGAGCACAGGGACATCTTCAACTAGAGCAGGTTGCTCAGAGCCTCGTCAAGTCTCACCTTGAATGTCTCCAGGGATGGGGCCTCAACTACCTCCCTGGGCAACCTGTTCCAGTGTTCTACTGCCCTTATGCTGAAGAACTTCTTCCTAACATCCAATCTAAATCAACTCTTTTCTAATTTTAAATAGTAACACCTTGTCCTTTCACTACAGGCCCATGTAAACAGGCCCTCTCCAGTCTTTTTATAAACTCCCTTCAGGTATTAGAAGGTCACTGTTAGGTCTCCCCTGAGCCTTCTCTTCTCAAGGCTGAGCAATCCCAGCTCCCTCAGCCTGTCCTTGTAGGAGAGGTGTTCCAGCCCCCTGATCATCCTTCTGGCCCTCCTCTGGACCTGCTCCATCAGGTCCATGTCCTTCCTCAGAACAAAAACTTCGGTAGCTAACTAACAGTATCTGAGTAACTTGACTTTTCTGGTAGAACTTCAGGTTGACAAAGATCAAGGACTCACTAAGAATATTAAACCCAGCTTACTAGAGAAAAAAAAAAACACAATGGACACAGAATTAATGGGTCCCCAGAAGCCTGCAGGCATCTAGTAGAGCAGGGAAATTCCATCTCAGCTATCTCTGACCTAAAAACATTCCAGATGAAAATGAGAATTAACTAGGAAGACAAGGTCAAAGTGGAAAAGTGTAGTACCACTCAGAACTGGTCATAACTTACTATTTCCCAACAAGAATTCGAACATTTTATAGTTTTTATTCAGAGTATGAATGAAAACTCAAAATGTCAATTTCCTACAGGAAGAAGATATTTTAATTTATTTTACTTTTTCTGAAACAGATTTTTCCTTTTTTTTTTTTTTTCTCCAAATGGGCATCAGAAGTTCATAGCCCTGAATCCAATAAATCCTCCAAACAGCCACAAAATTGAGGGAGAACTGAATTGTTCCCTGGTACCAAGACAGCTCCCACATGAAACTGGAGACACTTTGTAGCAGCTCAACCTCCAGGTTTACAGGCATTGGCCTCAAGGCAGCTCTGCACACTGGTACTGTTGGTATCAGCCTTAGTGCTCTGAAGAAACCTTCCACAGACTACATGTGAAGTCCCTGTCCAAGACAACTTCATCTGTGTTTCAATCAAGTTTACCAAAATATGAAGTAGTCAATAAGCTTATCAGGACAAAAGAAGTTTCCCTAAACTCTACACTTCTCATAAAAATACACAAAATGCCCCAAAATTGATGAAAATTATACTACACCAGCACATGCCCCTGTGCAAAATCTTTAAAAATTTCATTACAGTACCTAGATGTTCTATGAAATCCTTATTTTCCTTACCTACAAGCAGATATTTAAACACAAGGAGTTCAACAGGGATTCAAATGCACAAACTTTCCTGCCAAGAAGCAAAGTGTGAGCCAAAGGTCTAGGCTTGGAGCCAGTACAGATGATGACAAATAAAAGCACAGCCACAGCCTTCTATTACTGGCCAAGTAAGGAGCAACTGCAGATGCTGCACTAAAGAAAGCTAGTGCTCCCCACAGCTGTTTACAGAAGAAAGCACTCCCAGAACAGCCACAGCCCACATGAAAGAACCTAAATAAGCTTCAGCCGAAGAGGATAAGTTCCCAAAACTAATTGTCCTTGGTTCGTCACAGCATTAAACTGGTCTTAGCTTCCTATTACAGAGTGCATATGGTCCCCTAGACATGTCAGTAGAGAGAAGGAACCAGTAGGAAGCATTGTCTTTTCAGTGCCTTGTACTTCAACCTTTGTATTTCACGCCTTGCCCCAAACATTAAGTTCACACCTCTTTCATGAGGTGCAGGCAAGCTGTCCCCAAATATTTCATGCCTCACTGCTGGCCATAGGGAGACATATATATCCACATCACAGTTGCCAAACCACTGGGTTGTTCTTTTCCTTGTTCACCCAAAAAGTGAGCTTCCAGCTTTTTCAGGGCTTTGCACCAACCCAGTCCCCAGTCTTCCAGGAGCTGCACCATTACGTGGTGGTGGTTGTTGGCCAATGTTGCTTTTAGGAACAGAGACTGGAAGACACATGACAGCTCTGATCCAGAAATTAGCTAGCTCATACCCACACCAGAACCTTCAAACTACCTTCAACTTATTTCCAAAGATGCACATTTATTGAGGCAACCATAGTATCTTCAGGCAAGCCTGGTCACTTACAGTTAAAAAAAAAACCCAAAACAGTCCTTGAAGCAGATGAAAGAAAAGCATGCAGCCCTTTTCAGCACCATTCTTAATTACTGATGTAACAGGCTGCCTTCTTTCAAAGACAGTAATAGCAAATTCCCTCCCACCTCTCTAACTAAAAATTAATGTTAGAAATTAGATGGTGTGTTTTAAAAGAAGTCTATTTTGATTTTAGAATCCCACACTTATCTTTACACACAGTGTCAAGATGCCTTAAAGTGTTAAATAATTCCCTGCCATCCTCTTCCTTGCAGAAATGTCACTCCTTTATTCTTCCCTTCTCCTCCTCTAACATTAATAATTATAATTGACATTATTGTGCTGGCCTAGAACTCAGACTGTCTTGTGCTAGGTCTTAGCTTTACCACAGATTTTTTTTGTATGACCTTGGAAAAGTCATGCATCGGTTTCCATGTGGCCAGATGTAAGAAATTTTATTTCCTATAATCCTTTCCTTTTTGGCACCAAGGATGCCTAGTGCCAGAATGGGGGCCCACTCTAGGTTATCACCAGTAGCCATTCCTGCTAAATAAACCCTGCTATGCTACCATGCATCTTTCCCACAGGCACTGCCAAAAAGACAACACAAAAACCAATGAGCCATAACTTTAGCCTTCTGGAGGGAGAGACAAGGATGATTTTTAGGACTGAGCCTCAAAATATGAATATTTCCAATACAAAAGAATTCTGCATTCAGTATTAGAAGATATAATCATAAGAACTTCTAACAGACCACGGTTACAATTAGTCAAAAAACAGTACCTAGAGTAGTAAAATAGCCAAATGCTGCTGAGGATCAGTGGGAACTCAATGCCCAATTCCCTTTCTGCTACTTTGAAAGGAAAGGATGGAAAACAGCTGATAATTTTTGGAGCTTCCATTATCCCTGCTCCCCATTGCACCTTTTTCTGTATACTGGGCCCTTGTCAGTGATATCCATTTAAGAGCACTCTCCTCAGCAGAGGCCAATAGCTGCACCTAAAATAAATTACTCTACTAATCAGCACAAGCTGAAGTTAAAGGGCTGAGTGGCTCTGTGAATATCAAGAGTGGCATTCCATCTGTGGGATGCCATCTGTGGCTTAGGCTCAACCAGAGAGCCTATGTTTAATTAATGTGGCTGTAATTTGCTCAGTTCTTAATAGATCATGGACCATTCCATTTAATCACAATACACAATTTGGAATATTTGAGCCCTGCTTCATGATATTCTGTGGGTTGAGGGCTGAGTTGACGCTGAGTTTGAACTACCTCTTACCCTCCATAAAAGTGAGGGTCATTGAAGAGTTGAGTGCTGTGTAACGCAGCATGGGAAATCTCAGATTGCTATTGCCTGTCCTGTACCTGACCTGAAAATAAACACAGGATTGATGTGTCTAGCTTTGCCAGTGCCTTCCAACAGTAAAAAACACTTGAAACAGGAGAGCAAATCCTGAAAATGAGGAAGAGATGCAAAAGGCCAGGAGCAGACAGAAATTAGAGGTAAAACACTTTCCTTCTGGACTCTGGAGGAACAACTGCAAGCTGACAGTGGTGTCTGCAACAGGGAAGAGAGTACCTCAGCTTGAGGGAGGTGAATGTGGCTGAACAGAGGATGCTCCGTTGCTCAAAAGAGGCATGAGGATGTACGGGATACAGTGGGGAGGAAGAAGAGGGTTATTCTTTCACAGCTCCCTTTTTCATTTTTCATTGAGCATCTTCCCTGTTGTGCTTGTGTATATATCATTATTATGAGTATATTGAAAAAATAAAAAAGTAGGCAGTTACAGAGTGCCCCCCCAGTCAGGTTAGAAATCATCATTGCTTATTAGCCAAGACACATGATTAGTGTCACTGAGGAACTGGAAGAAAAAATAGATTAAGATATTTCCTGAGCTGTTAGCATTCCTCAACTTACTCTTTATTCATAAGGTCACACTTTAAAAATAACATCATTGGCTCACTTTAACTCTCACCCTATATCCCCATTCCTCCCCCAGACCCAGAATCCCCCCCATTCATTTCCTCTGGTCCCCCCTTCAGCCACACATTATTCATTGCCAAAGTTTAGTGATCGGTTAAGTGAACATATACAGGCAATGGATCTTGAGTGTATTGGGAGTTTGCATGACAAAGTTTTAGTGGCAGGGGGGCTACAGGTGTGACTTCTGTGAGAAGCTGCCAAAAGCTTCCCCCATGTCTGACAGATCCAATGCCAGCCAGCTCCAAAATGGATCCACCGCTGGCCAAAGCTGAGCCCATCAGCAACAGTGGTAGCACCTCTGGGATAATATATTTAATAAGGAGGAAAACAGAAAGTGGACAATTGCAGCCAGAGAGAAGAGTGAGAATATGTGAGAGAAAGAGCCCTGCAGACACCAAGGTCAGTGAAGAAGAAGGGGGAGGAGGTGCTCCAGCTGCTGGAGCAGAAGCTCCCCTACAGCCCATGGTGAAGACCTTGGTGAGGCAGGCTGTCCCCTTGAAGCCCATGGAGTCTAAATGTGGAGCAGATATCTACCTGCAGTCTGTGGAGGACTCCATGATGGGGCAGGTGGATGCCCAAAGGAAGATGTGACCCCATGAGGAGCCTGCGCTGGAGTAGGGTCCTGGCAGGACATGTGGACCTTTGGAGAGAGGAGCCCATGCTGGAATAGGTTTGCTAGCACAACATGTGACCCTGTCTGGGGGACCCAAGCTGGAGCAGCCCATTTCTGAAGGACTACACCTCATGGGAAGGGATCAACACTGGAGCAGTTTATAAGTAACTGCAGCTTGGGAGAAGTCATGTTGGAGAAGTTCATAGAGGACTATCTCCCATAAGAGAGACCTCACACTGGAGCAGGGGAAGGGTGTGAGGAGTCCTCCCCTGAGGAAGGAGCAGCAGAGACAACATGTGATGATCTGACCAAAACACCATTCTCTGTTACCCCATGCCACTCAGAGAGAAGAGGTAAAGAGTCAGGTTAAATCATAAAGGGAGGGGTGGGGGAAAAGTGTTTTTAAGATTTGGTTTTATTTGTTATTTTATACTCTGATTTGATTGGTAATATTTTTTTTTTTTCCCAAGCTGAGTCTGTTTTGTCCATGACAGAAGTGGTGAGTCATCTCTGCCTGTCCTTATTTTGACCCACAAGCCTTTCATTATATTTTGTCTCCCCTGTCCAGCTGAGGAGGGGAGTGATAGAACACCTTTGGTGGGCACCTGCCAACCAGACATCATCAACCCAACACACTGAGATCTGAGCAGCCCCAAGCTAAGAATTTGGGATGTTCTGATGATCCACCCATTGGTCAGTTGGTTCTCAGCATTGGAAAAGAAGGGATCTGAATAAACAAGCTGCTCTGATTTGAAAAAAAATCCTCACCTAAATCACATATATACAAAGTCCTCCAAAGTAGAGGGTTTTCTCCATGCACATAACCAAATTATTTTTCAGCAATTGCTTAAATCATGGGGAGCACGTGTGTGCATGTGTATAAGTGCACACATAGGGAGAGGAACAACAACCTAAGGACAAGAAGAGATAGAGCCCAAATGTTTCCCCATTAACAGCCTGGGTGTAGGGGTTGCTAAGTAGAAAGTGGCAAGGAAATTCAAGTGCTCCAAGCCTCTTTTTAAATTGCATTTGTGTTATAATACAAACATGAATTGCAATAAATTATTTAATTTCATCCTTTTAAACAATAATGAAAAGGTGTCAGTCCATATATACACTGGATAACCTTTGTTATCACAGCTTGATGAAAGCTGAGGAAGTGCAGCAGAAAGATATAGAGGGATACTCTATTTAGAACAAGCTGCAGGGGCCTTTATTTCATGGCACAAAACCTGTGATGTGAACATCAGAAATTATTGGTCAGCAATTAACCAATTTCCGACACAGAGAAGGATCTCTGACTTGTGGAACAGTTTCCATTTCAGAGTAGCCCAGACCTTCTCCCCAGGAAAAATCCCCAAGTGCCCTGGTTGGTGTACATCCTTCTCAAACACGCATAAAAAGCCTGCTGAACTGTGTAAACAATCTACAAATCCACATGTATTACATCTCCTTTGCTAACAGGTCAGAAGCCCAAAGTAGCCAGGGTTGACTATAAAGGAGAAATAAAGAAGCTGCTGTTTCCCTCCAGAGACTGCATCCAAAGCAGAGATGATGACTGCACTCAGCTTTCCAGAGAAGGACACTAAAACCTGAACTACTGGGACATCTTCCCTCAGTTTTTCCTTTAAAGCATACTCGGAAAAAAAGCCCACTCCATCTCAAATTGACAGGACACCACTTCACTCAGTACGCTCAACAGTGGCATGCAAGACCCACCAGAAGAATGCTTTTAAATATTTTAACACTTTCATGTGATAACACTTTCATGAAGACTTCTCTTCATCCAGATGAGAAGATTATAACATGACACAGTGGAGGTGGTCTGGGGATAGACAAAAAAAATTCTGCCAGAAAATAAGCACTGATTAGCAGTGCTGCTGTTTGTTACAAAAATAACTCGCCTACATAGGAAATCATGGAAAGTCCCAATTGTTCTATTGTGCTATTACTGAGGTGATTCCTCAGATGGTGGTGTCTGTACCACTGGTGGGCAGTGATCCAGCACAGAAGAGGGAGAATATCACCCAGAGCTGTGCCATCTGCTGACCATGACATCTGCGGTACCACAGACCCATCGTCGCCATGTAACAAAAGGCTGAGCACAACCCAGACTTGTAAATAGCTCTGGAGGGCAGAGATACTCTCAGAAACACACCTCTAACAACACTGCCTTCCACAACCAATGTCCATAATCAGTCTCTCTGGCACCTCTAGCATGTACCCATGGATCACCCTGAAATATCAGCACAAGTGTTTCCCAGCAGTAGTAAATCCATCAGTTCTGCCCATATCATGTCCGAGCTTCAGCCATTTCAGCTTGCTATGGCTGTTTTATGTGACACTTTCTGAGTAACCTTTTTCACCACTCTTCCTTGGATTTGGAGATGTTTTCCATTACTCCAAATACCTGTCTTTCTAAATGACAATGCCACTCAACTATTGGGACAGCTTTCATAACACTGCTGTTGTTTGGAGCCATTGTTTCTGATTCCAGACACTCAAAGCATGGTTCTCACAAAGTGCTGGCCATGTACGTGGCTTTACACTACAATGAGTGCAACGTGGAGCATTATACCCTTTGCTGTATCTGGCACTTCATACAGATGTGAGTTGCCACTGACTTTCAGTATCTCACATTACTGTTTTCAGCAGGTGACAGCTTGTGCTGCACCAGTGGTGTTTCACCAACCCACAAGGCCAGAGACTCACCCTGTAACCATGCTTAGCAGATAATTTACAGGACTGACATTGGTCCCCTTCAGTCCACTCGATTACAGATAATTGGAATTAGTGGTAATATGTAGTCACTGCAAACTGCTTAAATTTATGCCACAAAACTCCGTATCACTGTCAGAGCTAATATGTCTACTGAAAATAGATGTGACAGGTCTCATCGTGGGCTTTGGTGATCTTCTTCTAGTAGGACAGTGCTATCTATCCACAGCATGTTCAGCTTAGTGTGTCACTTCTTGTGCTACATCACTTTGAACATCCCTGTCCTTTCTAGATCTCCTTTCCTATACTGTTCTGGATTTCTGTGTGCTTTATATATTTCAGTTTAGGTTTGGTAACTTCTTTTGCATGTTAAATGTTAATTTTCACTGATAAATTCTTTTTGTATTATTTTTGCCCCATATCCCAGTCATAAATACAGTGAGGGAGGGTCTCAGAGAACTAATCCTTCCACTAAAACTGTTCAGTCCCAAATCCGTACCAGATCTGCCATAATCTCCATTTCTCCTCAGATTTCTGTATACTGTTTAATTTTTGCCCTCCTGAGTTACATGGAAAAAAGCAAAGCAAAACAAAGCAAAACAAAATAAAATCCTATTGAAAACATCAACTGCTTGAGAAAAAGTTATTATCAAAATCAGGTCACCTTCTGCCACATTCCTCTTTATTTGACACTTGTTAAGCTTTTATGAGGACATAAGCAGGTGAATAGAGGATGGCAGAGCAGTGGATGTGGTTTATCTTGATTTCAATAAGGCATTTGACACTGTCTCCCACAGCATCCTTCTGGCTAAACT
>JANIJG010014501.1:55922-95152 GCA_024611175.1 Megaceryle torquata
GGTAATGGGTGGAAGCTGAGGCATAGGAAGTTTCACATAAACATAAGGAGAATTTTTTTCACTGTGAGGGTGACAGAGCACTGGAACAGGCTGCCCAGGGGGGTTGTGGAGTCTCCCTCTCTGGACATATTCAAAACCTGGCTGCACACATTTGTGTGTAATCTAGTGTAGGTGATCCTGCTCTGGCAGGGGGGGTTGGACTAGATGATCTTTCGAGGCCCCTTCTAGCCCTTGACATTCTGTGATTCTGTGATTGTACTTGACAGATAAAGTGTTGGAGGCCTTTTTTTTTCCCCAAAATGGCCTGCATAAAAAAATGTTTATCTTCAGCAGGACCCTTAGTTGTTTCATTTTTCCACCCAGTACGATTTCTTGTTCCCTATGTGGTTTTTGGTTTTACTTCTAGACCCACACACTGTTCAGAACTCACTCAGAGCAAAGGCATTTGAGAGTGGCTTGATTTGAAAGGTTTAATCTGAAAGATACAGTTCCCTGTGACTCAGACCCTTTGGGGCATCAACATCTGCTATAGAGGGGCAACAGTTTAGACTGAAATGGCTGGAAAAACCTTCCCAGAACCAGAACAGTAAACATGTATGAACACCAGTGTTAGAAGAAGGAATAGAAAAATATCAGTGCTTAACTTGTAATCCCCTAAAAAAATCATCAGCAGAACAAACAGCAGCAAGGGAAGATGGGGAGGGAGAGCCTTGGGGTGCCAGAGATAAGAAAATCACATCTGTTTTATTCCCCTGATGTCGCTGGCCACAGGCCCTCAACCATCCCTATGGAAGCTGCGTTCATGTCACTAAACCAATATCCATGCTTTACTAGCTGGAGCAATGGGCACCAAATTTCAAACCAAGACAATTTTCCCCTGAAAATCATTACTAAATTGTTCATGTCCTGCCATTAAAAGGATTTCAGCCTAACCAGGTGGACTTTAAAGATTTAACAAATGGCAAATATAACACAGAAACGTCACTAGCATTTCTGTTCCTGGACCCAAAGCCCTAGTGGTAGCTGCCCTCATGCATGAATTTGCCATAAAGGGAAGGGATGTTTTGCACCCTCCCTCAGGCTCACCACTTTCTGTGAACCCAAGGTAGAGGGTGGGAAGGGGGAGTTGGATGGTACAAGTCAAAGGGGGCCCAGCTAACAACACATGTCTGCAGCAACCCTGTTACGCACTGCCTGAAAGCAGAGCATCTCAGATAGAGAGGGACCACAGGACAAGATGGCAAAGATGACAAACGTGCCAACATTGCATTGTGCGTGGCAATGAAAAGGAGACTGGGTCTTTAAGAAAATGTTAAAAAAGCATCAGACCAAGGACTGAGTTGGAAGAGATGTAGAGAGAGAAAGTAGAGCAGTAAAGGCAAACCAGGAATGGAGATGTCTAATTTGTAGCAGCCAGACAGCACCACTCCCACCCCTTTAGCAGCTGGAGCATCGGGCAGCTGAACTCTAATGGAGTCAATTTGCTGCTGGAAATAATGACTAAATTACTCCCATTTGCCCAGTGAAGAGGGTGAAGTCTAAGTAGATGAACACTGGGAGGTAACAAACTGTTAGTAGCAAGCTGGTTGTATGAGGTTTTCCTTGCCTGCAAAAGGGAGCTGACAACCCCCAGCACCCTTCAGCACTACTGGACCCCTCTTATTTACTGCAGAGCCTTTCCACCAAGTTAAACAAGTTCCTAATTCAGTTTCTGCCAAGTCCAAAGGAAGGACAGCTTGGCCGAAATGTCAGCTGATAAATGAAAGGCTGTATTTGAGGAATAAACAAGGGACAAGCCTTTCAGCAGTAGTACTTTCAACCCTGCTCTGCCCACCCCCTGCAGAGCTGGGGGAGAGGTTCCTTCACTAAAGAGAAGGGGGAAAGGGCTGGTTATTTACCACTTCTGCACAGGCAATAGCAGTCAGGCTTTTTGCTCTCTTGACACAGGGACAACTGAAGATGCCGGGGTAAAGCAGCTCCTGGGGAATTTGTAATCAGTGGCACAATGTCCCTGTAAGAATCTGTGCATCTAAAGATGTCTCTAGGACATCATTACTGGAAGATCAGAGATGACTTTTTTGTTGAGAGACTTCTACAAAATCCTGGTCCAGATAGATGCAGTTCACCTGGCTACCTCTGCCCATTGCTGGGTGAAGGCAGGATCCCAAAATGGAAACCAATAAAGAGCGCAGATGAATTCCTAACTGTTCTAAAATAAGCACGTATTTTGCAGACAGGCAGATCCAGAAAACTACTTGGGGATCAAAGCCCTCGGTATTTCTCTCCTGCCTCACTGTAGGAGCTGCAGGCTCTGCCAGCAGGTGGGACATATCTCCCTGCTAAGCACTCTGGCACTCTTTTGGGGCTGACCCTCCTCCAGCCCCACAGGCTGTCCACACTAAACGCTGAATTGCAGTATTGAGGCTCCTTGTACTTAGATTCTTTGATATCTGGCTTTTAGGAGCTTCTTTGGATCTTTTCCCAAGAGCTATCAAGATGTTTATCTCCGCATCGTATCTAGGCAATTACTCAGTTACCGTTCCCAGGATAAAACCAAGAGTAAGGCCTTGACTATACAAAGCCTCATGCATGAAAAGCCCTGGGGAGCCCTGTCAAAGGGGAAGCGAGACTGAAGGAGATGGTAACCCCCCCTTCAGTACCAGCTGATGATTCATATGCTGCCTGTCACTCAGAAGGAAAAATATTGCAACACTCCATCAACATCACCCAATCCTCATCCACACAGACATCCCTCAGCTAGGCAAACTTCAGAGCTAAAAGCAGCAGCAGTAGCAAGGTAGGAAGCTACAGTGAGCCTGCACCACCTGAGGACAGCTGTGAATATACTTCTGTGGTCATGCAACAGTTCAATAGCAGGTCTTAGTCCATGAATCCAATTGCCTCCCTTGTTCCTGTCACCAACTACCACTCCATCTTCCCGGTGCAGCCATCTGAAGGATCTCTACAACCCTCCATTACTGCTATCTTTGGTTGTTTGTCATTTCAGAAGCGTGCGTTCATTTTATTTCTTAAAGGATCTTAGCAGTTCTAGGACTTTTTAATGCTTTGTCAGGTTTGAAATATTTGAAAAGGAGTCAAAGGGGGGTTCCAGCAATGCCCTGCTCCTGAAGTTCATGAGGAACAATTCCCCACACAAGGGAGGCATGAGCCAGTCTAGGCTGTACACATGTAAAAAGACACTCATACAGATTGCATTTGCAAATGCCTATCAGATGGTAGAACCATTTCCTTCAAATAAAGCTTCACCTTGGAAAGGGAGATGATCTATAAATCCTGTTACATGCTCTTAATATAGTTCCATTTTCAAAGCACACTTCAGCTGCCAGCTGAAATGCTTCCCTCCCCACTCTGAGCCTCCTGGACACCCACCACAAGCTAGGACAAGGGTGCCAGCATGAGACAGTGATCTCATCTGTAGTATTGCCTTGTTGTTTCAGCGGAGGTGCCCAGAGCATTTGACTGTAATGTCATCACATCTCAGAGGTACATCCCCATCACTGAGGGAATCAGTTTGCTCAGTCCACTGGCTGCCAATAAGCAGGCTCAGAGGGGACCTGTCAGCCCCAGCATTCAGATCTCTTGCTGTCATCTTTCTGGCATGGGCCTGTTGTGTGAGTCATGCATTTAAGCAGATTAGGGATACAGATAAGGTGCTCTGCACATTAACCATGACAGATATGCAGGTAGTGGATGAGCAGAGCTGTTTCAGTCATCTTCCTAACTGGAATGATCTTTCGTTCTTCATTACCCAGCCTACTGCATCACGGCATTAGCATGCATGTCCTGATGACTCTCGGGGTGAGTCACCAAATGTAACACATTACAGTGCAACTGAAGCTTTAATAAACAGGGCTCATGGTTTTTTTAACTTGATCTCTATTTCCATAATAAAAGCTTTCTTATATTATCCATGCATGTATTTGTCAAATCAGAGTATTCACAGGGATCTTCTCAATTCCCGTTCCCTCAATAACTTATAAGGAATGCAGAGCAGACACAAAAGCCAGGACACCTGGATTCTTGGAGCACAAGTGTGAGTGAACGTACTGCATATCTGCCCTGGGAAGATCTCCCAGTGTGCTTCAGATTTACCCCTTCTGAGGTTAAAACCTCATAGCACTGGGCAGCTCTTTGCCTGCACCACACCAGGGTCTGTGGTACTTGCCACCTATTTTGCCAGCAAGGGTAACTGGTGTTCCCCAAGCTCATCCATCAGGTCAGACCCACAAAACAAAGAAGGGGCCACAGCATCTTCTTTACAAAGAGAAAAAAATCCTCCATTTAAGCTCTGTGGGGAAGGGCTCTGGTAGACACCTACCTGTATTTCCAAAAGGATGTGACACCTTTCTCACTGAGCATAGTGATCATAGTGCCCTGGACGTTGCACCACACTGCTGCTCTAAGTGCTATGGCATTGCTTCCAGTTAGAGTCAAGTATAACAGCCTCTAATGTAGCAACTTTCTGCAGTCTCCTCATGTCTCCAACTATTCATTCAGCGTGGCTTGGCTCACCTTGGCTTAAAGACAGACAAAAATCAATACTTGACCTACATTTTGGTGGCACACCTGACATATCTCTCTTCAACACTTCTATCATATTTGTTTACCTGCAATGAACTAATGTTTGTAAGATTTTCTAATCAATAGTAAGCAGGACATTAAAAAGATGCTGAGCAAGATTATTCAGAAATAATCTAAATGAATCGATGAAGACAGCTAGACTACCAACAAAGGTATTACTGTCATTGTATGGGAAAGACTGTGGGGAATGCTGGGTCAGGCAGAAGTTTCACAGGTTTGCTCTGTGACTGTGTGACAAAAGTCCTTGGTGCTGGGCTTCAGTGACACCTTCATAAATTCATAATGATGACAATCATGGAGTAGATAAGGTAGACAGCAGGGTCCCAGAGGAAAAGATTCACAGTGAGAGCTGGTTCAAATATTGGTTTCAGGAACTGCTGGAAAAATAGGGAGGTGAAGGGATTGAAGTGGCGGATGCTGGGAAACCCAGGGAGAGAGCAGAAGTGGGGGAAAGGAGAAACAAGGACAGGATTACTTGGACAATCCAGGGTGAAACCTACAGTAGCTGGAGAGGGCCAGAGCTGGGGGAGGGTGTCAGGTTCCAAAGGACTTCTCCACTTGGTCCTTCAAATCAGGCAATTAGATTAATTGTCTCCTGGAAACAAACTGTGACAGGAGGCATCTGGGCTGCAGATGTGCCTTTAGAGACTTGTCAGCCTGGTTCTGCCCCTGCTTTAGCCACAAGAGAAGTACAGCATGCCCCTCAGAGGATAGCATAGTGGCACAGGGATGGTGGGGTCCCTTCCATGCTGGAAACCTCCAGGGCTCCTGCAGGTCCCACAGCAGCACCAGGGCAGAGGGTTTCTACACTGCAAGAGGGTGTAAGTACATGTGTCCTTTCAAAGGGAGTGGGGTGCATTCAAACCCCTTTGCTAGCTGGGAGAGCTAAAGGCTTCGCTTATGTGCCATTTTTAAGGAAAGGTCTTTGGACAGAGCAAAGGGAAACACTCTGAGGTCAGAAGGAGCTGAAGACTGACAAAGTCCTGCTCTACTCCATGAAGCCGAAATGTGGTGATCCCCAGATAAGGTTCTGAGCATGCTCTGATGTCCCAGGCATGTTGTAGTGAGCGGCACCACAAGAGGTCCATGCTGCTGCTGGCTGCCAAATACGCTGTCATGCAAACTTTCAGTGTCAGCTCTCTCCATGCCCCATTCTTCTAGCCTCTGCCTCCAGCTCCAATCTTTTTGCTGTAATTCCACTTACAAGCATAACTTTGAAACTCTGCCTTTGAACTGTGGATTTTTTTCCCCTTCACAGTCAAAAGTGCAGCAGCTTAACCTAAAGAGGGTAAATCTCTCAAAGTGCAGAGACATTGCTCTATACAGTGCTTGGTGAAAACCAGCGTGACTCACCCAACAGCATCCCGTGACACAGGACACAGGACACTTTGCTTGGATGTCTCATCTGGAGTGTCAAAAACATTCCAGCAAGCAGAGGCAAGGTCTCTCCCTGACTAAGGAGTTTGGTAAATTATGTTTTCTGCCCAAGGAGATTTTTTTTGCCTAGACTTATAAATGACCACTGCTACCCAGTCAAAGACAGGACCCTTGGCGATCTGACCCAAAGCTCCCTATGACCACATTAAACATTCTCTTCACCCACGCAAAAGACAAGCAGTGAGAAAATCAGTCTATTCAGGTCTGTTCAGATGGTGAAGGCCTGTGATACAGCACATAATCCTTTGAGACATCCTGAATCTTGGGAGCTAAGAGTACCTGAGGGAGTGAGAGTTTCAGTCTCAGGCATCACTCTCCAGCAAATCCTTAAACAAGTTCTGATAAGTACAGGCTTCGGGAAGGGATTTAGGAATGAACTACCCACACAGGTAGGGAGAGGTTGGGTAGATCAAGTTTTGAACTCAGAGAAGACAAGGGAACAGCCTATAGGGTAACCTTACTGCTTGTAGGAACCAGCCTGAGGCAAACCATTCCCAGAACAATACCAGGAACTAAATTAAAAGAGAAATAGCTGATTGCCTCTGAAGGCCTTTTTGGATCAGAGCAACATCCCTGGAGTGCTGGCATTCAAGGGACCAGGATGTGAGAGCAAACAATAGCACTGCTGGACAGTGCAGGTAAAACCTCTTAGAGAAGGAGTTCATTATGGAAGAGACTGTTGCTTCTTAGGAGAGAAAGGGAGTGGAGAACCTAGTTTTTCCTTCATCAAGACATATATGAAAGGATCATAAACACAACTTAACTATGACCCTACCTTCATTAAGGTCCCGCCCCTAACCAGACTGACCCACAAGAAATGGTAGTATCTAAGTTTCCTTCTCCTGTACCAATGGGAATGTCTTTTGCCTTTTTTGGATCCAGCTTGGACATCTCTGCAGGACACTGTGACACACTAACAAGACATTTCCAGAGAGTCTTTTTATGCACCTACTAATTACCTATATTTTTAATTGCAGAAAGGGAGTTTTGAAAGCCACACAAAAGGAAAAATCTAAAAGCAGATTAGTTAGGTGAAATAAAAATGCCCTCAAAGTATACATTCAGGTAGCAATAAAAAGACTTTTTTATTGTTGCTTAGAGGCATACAATAAAAGTGTATTTTCAGTGCTTGGCTGCCACAAATAACTGAACTACAATTAGATGTGTGTATTATAAAAGTGTGTGGGCGTGGTAATTATCACCCTTTGCAGAAGAATATATTTATACAGATCCTAAACTACAGCACAAAGAAAAATCATTTGAGAAGGTTTTTGTTTGGTTGTAGTTTGTTTTGGTTTTTTTTAAAAAAAAAAGGGGTTGGGACAGGAGGATTAAAATTTCCTTTTTATTTTTGAGAAGTATTCTATGAAAAAAATAGGATGCATCATTTGTTGTTGTGGTCTTGAAATGTATGAGTATGCAGTCAGACTAAGTGCTGGGAGAGGCAGCCTGTGTATATATCCCTCTTCATCGTAGGAGTGTGTGAGTGTGCGTGCATGTGTATGCATGCACATACACCAGACAGGACCATTATAAAGCTATTTTTAGAAGTGCACACCACATAAAGTCTTCCGTGTAGTAAGCGGTGCCTAATGTAACAGTCCAGACCTCACTTTGGGTGTACAGTCGTACAGTGCAACTTACATATGCATAACTAAGATGAAAATCAAGCCTGCTCTGTGCAGTGTCATCTCACCTTCTGGTAGGACTGCATCTACAAATACTTCTCCAATACACAGAAAAATCATGGGTACAGCTGCGGAGAGCAGCTGGATCCAATACCCACAGGCTATTGTCTCCCAGGACCTCCCTTGCTTCGTACTCTTCCCAGTTCCAACTTTGCATTTGGTTTCCAAATGCAAAAAGTCCTTGATCCTATAATCTACTCACTGTATAGCCTGAGAATTAATTGGCCACTTATGCTGTAGCTCATACAGTAGCTTCAAGTGAATCCATAGCTTCTTCCAGCTTTGCCTTAAGTGTGATTTCTGTGAGATTTCTCTTTATCCAAAGAAGTGCTTCTACTACATGTGGATCCATCATATTTATCCCTTATATAAGACTGCTTAAGCACTTGCTTGCAACCTCTTAGCATCTGCCTAAAACCACTACAGCTCTTTGCAATGAGATGGAGCTTGACTGGGAGCTTTTTATTATTTTGAATCCAATATTCCCATCTTGCATATAATATTCACAGAAGCTTTGTGAAGCTTTATAAAAATTCTGTCACATATATTCTATTTTGGTACAGCTATTTTCATTGTGTTTCTAATACTATTATTTTAAAATTGTCTAGCTTTCTCTCCCAAATGTCATTTTCAGGCAATTTCTTCTCCTAATTTGATGAGCATCTACTATTTCTTTCTCATTTTTTATATAGCTCTGTTAAAATTTTCTAAGAGATCAAATTAGAGGGCAGGACTTGTTCACAGTAACTAGTGCATCCTGGATTTTTTAACTGTGCAAATGAAATTAATATATTATCCTTCAGCAAGGTTGTACTGACTCTCCATCTGTTGAAGGCTGTAGTCTTATTTGGTCACAAAATTGTTCGTATGAATACGGGGCCAGAGGTTAGCAAGGTTATGAGTTTATTATAATAGTGCTGTCTTCCTGTGCCTCATTTCCTGCCTTGCACTTTGCTGTTTTCAAAGGATTGCCAGAGACAGTCTGATGAAACATAGTTGTCTGTAAATTCAGCATGAAGCAAGACCATTGACTGGTCTTTGTGCTGATTCCACACAGCAGGATGATGCCACTGATAGGGCGTCCTTGAGATAATTCACAAAGTTACTATCCTCTGCTGCTTCAACTGCTCTCTCAAGGCACACTTTTATATGATACCCATAGCAATTCATCATATTAAAAAGATCAAGCTGTCATGACCAGCACATATTTATGATGGATCCACCATTAGCAGAAGTCAGTGCTGCACCAATGCCTGTCTTTCAGAGGCCAGGGGGAGGCTTTCATAGCATGCAGGAGTGCTTGTGCTTTCAACTTTTCTTGGGTTATTGGCCCTGGGTGACACAGGGCAGACCTAGTTGATGAGGTTTCAAATCAGCTGTGTGGACTACAGGTATCATCTAGAACATTAGGTCGATGTTCCCAGTAGTACTTCTGACAAACAAACTGTCAAGGCAGCTTTTCCAACTTAGCCTCAGCAAACACCATGTTTCTTACAGTAACACTGATAGGGCTGGCAGGGGCCAGGTCAACATTTTCCACATGACTGGTCAAATACAGAAAGTCTACAGACTTTTAAATTTTTATTATTATTATTTATTGTGAAATATGTATTGGAAGAATCAGTGCTGCTGTGAAAAGAGTGTGAATGCTGAAGACACAAGGAACGAAAAGAAACCAAACAATATCATCAGCCTTTTCAGTTTGCACAAGAACAGCTATAACAATAAATTCCTGGACTACAAACTGATGCCACAGTGAAACATTACTTCCAAATCTATCAGAAAAGTTACACATGTTGATCAGACTTGGAGGCTTTAGAATTAACAAAGAGATGAATATCTCTACAACAAAACAAAAGCATCTTTGGACATTGGTGAAGGAGGCCTGCCCTAGAGTCAGGTTAGTCATGTTTTTGAGTTTACTTTCCAGCCATGGCACATTCTTTTTACCCAGTAATGCAACAGAGAACCACTAGACTGGCAGAAACAAATAAAACTTAAAGTGGAAACTGTTAGCAGCAGTTACCACCCTACCATGCATTAACATCTTACTGTGAATGTTTTCTTTTTTTCCCCCTAAAAGCTTCAAAGAAAAATAATATTTTGGCCAAAAATAGATGCTGTAAGTCCTCATAGGAACTGTAGTTCCTTTCTTGTCTACAGTGCCAGATCCTCAAATGTGCTATATTTCCCATAAAGCATCAAAGTTCTGGGAGACAGTAATTAAGAGGCTTGAAGTGCTTCTGAAAAGGAGGGGGCACATCTGAGGAACACAAAAGAAGGGAGCACAAAGACCTAAAATTCAAGCAAAGAACAACTACTCTGGTTTGTTGGTTTTGGGGTTTTTTTTTAACAAAACCCATAATTTTCTACAAAAGGTTTACTTAAAATACTTATTAAGGACTTAAAAATTCCTGTTACCAACAGTTTCAAGAATATTTTTTGCTGAGCCACTCATTTAACAACTTCCAAAGGCAGATGACCAGCAGCCGTAAGAGAAGCTGCCCATACTGAACTTATTTCTGGTTAGTCCACAGCATTTCACAGTGTAATGCTGGATAGAAACAAGAGACACAGCTATTGTACGAGTTCTTGTCACTCACAGCACTTCTGAGGGAATAATCTCTACCTTTTAGAGCTACAGCCTCACAGAATGAGCAGTGCAGCTGCTGCACAGATCCTGCCACCCTCCACCATGGATCACCTCTCAGTTGTGCCCATGCAACGAGGGTCCTGCAGTGATCAAGGAATGATTGTGCTTACAAAAAACCCTGCCAAGAGGAGAGGAACGATCCAATGTTCCACCCAGCTGTGGTGTGGGACTGGGTGCAGGGGATGGGAGGGAGATGGGTGCTCTATAAACAGGAGCTGGCTCTAAAAGCACTGTATGGGGAACTCTGTGCAAACAGCACCTTGGTACGTGGTGCTACAAAAGCCAGTGAGGCATGAAGCATCCTGAGGAAGCTACATGTCATAATATTAAATTGAACATAACAGTTCAACAACAAATTTCTGTTCAGATGAATCCTGAGAAGCTGAACTAGTGCCCAGTGTGCCAAACACCAGGTGTTGTCTATTGATCACATATGGGGATACAGAAACTCTCTCTGGGGTCAGCAGAGTCATATAATATAAACAGCAGACTGCTCAGCTGCTGAGATGGTTGTTTTGCTCTCCCTGAACACAAGGCCCTCCCTTGCACAGAATAATTTCTTCCCAACCCAAATACTTTCTTTTCCCAGGCTCTGTGATTGCCAGGTCCTTGCTCTTCCACATGCCCCATGGGCTACTCCCTTCAAGACACCTTCAGCCTTGCCAAATCACAGACTACTCTATACATTCCCAAAAGGCTCGTCATTGCTCTTTCGAGGATTCAAGGTCACACCAGTACTGGCTGGGTTTAACATACAACTATTTTTTTGAGCCAGCTTCTCTCTGACATAGAGCATAAGTATCAAATCACCCATCCCAACCACAGAAAATGCCCACAGACTGAGCAGGACAGCACATAGCACTCTGTTTATACAACCCTGTGGGAATTACAGAATCATTTGGAAAAGACCTTTAAGATCATAGAGTCCAACTGTTATGAAGCTGGGTACATCCCTATGGAGCAAAGGAGACTAATGCCACACTTGCACCATCCCAGAGCCCTCCTGAGGCACAAGTTTCCTGTCCTCAGCTCCACATTCAGTCTAGTGGCATTGAACTTTGGTCCCTATCTCTAGGTTCCCTGAGTATCTACAGTTATTTCAGGGCCAGTGAAGAAGTTTTCCTTTGTGATGTGACACTGAGATTTATAATGAGATATTATTCTGGAATATATTTAGCCTTTTCACACAGCTTAAAAAAAAACAAAACAAAACAAAACAAAACCTTAAAAAATTAGTAATATGCTTAAAAATAACTGTAAAGAAAAAAAAAACAACAACAAAACACTTGGAAAATGTGTAGAAGTTTTATCTCAGAAGTTTTGCCTTTTCTGCTTGTACTTGAGGTTTTTGATGAAAGGCATATTATAAAAAGAAGCATCGTCTTTCTTTGAAATTTTCCATTTTTAACTGAAAAAAGAACAACCACTTCTGAAGAGAACAAAAGTATTCAGCCAAAACCCTTGAGATTATTCACTGATGAATTCAACAGACTTGTTTGGGGGGTCCATTGTTTCTATGTTGATAAAAAAAAAACTGTGAAAGAATGTTTCCCCAGTCAGTTTTGAAAATGAAAATTAGAAGTTCCTGCTTCTTTTATTGCATTTTTCTCCAATGAGCCCTTTTCACCCAGGTTTACTATTTTTATATTGTGTCCCAGCTGCTAACTAAGCCTTGGCTTAGTGCTCCTACTGCAATGATGAAGCATTTCCATTTCTGATTTCCAGCATATGTTGCACTTAATATAGCACTGTCCTTGTGCACCAGTTACCTTAGAAAAATGACTGTGCCAGCAATATAACAGTGGTATGGTCCCCTGAGAATGACCAGGGTATGAAACCCTGTGCCACTATGCAGATGGCACATGATTAATAGAACAATAATAGATCCTTGAACTAAACAGAGAGATTGTGGCTTTTTTTTAATGTACACAGAAAGACATTTGATACTTCAATGAAAGCTTCTTTTTTAGCTTTCTCTTAAATTATCTTGGGGAAAAAGAAATAAATCTGTGAAAGAGCCAAGAGATAATGATGAAAACCTGACTAATTAATGCTGGAGATGAGGCATCCACAGACTGAGATGTCTATTTTTTCTTTCTTAGTCCTGTAGCCTGGATCAGATGATTGGAAAGACCAGACTCTTGTGCATGATTTATGGGACTTTACCTGTTTCAAAGAGACACTAAACTGCAAGAGCTGCTTTATTGCAACATGTTTTAGGACTTCTGCTTTGGGCAACCATAGCAGAACATCTGAAAACAGAAAATAGCAACAGATTTGAAACCACGTTGGACATAGTAATAATTATTTGCTGATCTCTGATATTTTGCACAGTGCCACGATCAGTATCATAGGCAATTTTATAATGGCTGTATTCTGCGAGATGCTGAGCTTCCTACACTTCTTTAGGAGATAACAGGAGAGGACCACACCAACACTTTACCACACCAGCCCCACCAGTGACTTAACTGGGTTCTGCACAAGTCACACCTGATGACTTGGAACCATTTTTCTTTATTCTAGGAAAGATTTATCTGAGCAAATGGCTTCAGGGCCACAAGATGCAGTTTTCAGCTACATGTTGGAGCAGCTCATCTTCTTGTCCTGGGACAGAGCCCAGACTGCCATTATGAAGGTGTAAACTGGAATACTTCCAGGATTCTGGGTGGTTCAGCTAAATCTGCACACTGGATCTATCAAGAAAAACCTACCTTAAAACCCAGCTGTTGGCTGACATAGTAGTTCTTGAAAACTAGTGTTATCTCTCATCCACACAGTGCAGCAGAACTGAGATGTGCAAACATGGAAGTGGAAGCCTTCCCTGATTCAGGAATAATTGTCTGTGCTTCCAGCTAAGTCAGAAGTCAAAAATACATTCTACCCCATGCATTACATAAACTTTATATTTACATATACAGTAAATTGTCATCAGATTTATTGCAGTTAGAAGGTGGCTATTTTCTCTGTTGGTATACTTTAAGAAGCTAGTGAGAAAGAAAAAAACAGTATATTTGTGGGTCCTTGCCTTAGGGCTTTCTGTGCAAGGACCGGCCAAGCTTTAGAATATGACATGTTTTTAAATTATTTTTGTTTAATGGTGTAAGACAGAAATTTGAAGGAGGAGGGTGTGTTCAATTTTTTTTTTGTATGTGCAGTATTAGAGCAAAACAAAAAAAAATATTTAATATTCCACAGTAAATTCTGATCATTCATTGTTTTTCTTACCAAGCTAGAGAAAAAGCTAACATATTAAAGTCCTTTTCAGAATTTAAGTTCAAAGATTGTTTAAACTCTGAAAAATCTTATTTTAACATGTTGTTAGAAAGAGTTCTTCAGCATCAGCTACGTAGCCAGGTCTGTGCAGTGGGCAGCACTTTTAAGACATGGACTGATCCAACTTAACCATGGGCTGATTCAAAACAAGGTGCTTCAGTTTGGTTCTACAAACTACTTTTCTTGAGATAAAAAAATTTGGGTTTTTTTTTTTTCACTTCATGTATTTTTTTTTTTAATAAATACAAGTTCTACTTACATTAAATTTTGTAGAAACTGTGTATCCCACCAAAATCAAAGCGCACAATTCATTACCAGGACTTATGGACAGGAATATTGCATTTAATCAAAAGATCATTTTGGAGAAAACAAAAAAAAAAACAACCAACATCACACACACCAAAAAACCACCAAAAAAACCCCACAACCAAACCTGTAAAGCCGATCATCTCAGTTCTTTGTCCTTTAAGCTGATACTTTCCCGTAAATCACACAAAAATCTCAACAGACAGGAAAGACAATGACTCTTGATTGGAAAGACAAGGAGGCCAGTCAGTAAACTCAGATCACAATTAGCACCAGCTGTAACCCAAGTGAACTCCCAATTTAATGGTTCACAAGAGAACACATACATACAGTAAAAACTACAAACCAAATCAATACACTCTCCTTCCCCCAGACTCCCCTCCTCCCCCAGGTCCTTCAGACAAAAGTCTATTTCCCTCCTTAGCTGTTAAAAATATTTTTAGAGCTCTTCAAATACGGAAAGCAGAAAAGGAAGAAAAAAACAATAGAATTTGACACAAAAGCACCCTTCTCATTAGGGCTTTTTAAATAGCATTAGAGCTCATTGAATTTCATGCACTAATAACATTCCCACTCAATCCAAGGCAAAGCAGTCAAATCTAAATCTATCAATTTTTACAAGCTAAGGAATATTGCCAAGTTCTAATATTTCTCCCTCATTCATTGTCAAAATTATGTAGGGAGTCTCTTCCAAACTCCATATTTCCCTTTTTCAGTTCCCTTTTAAAGCTACTACTCCATGGTAATTAAAAAAAAAAAAAAAAAAAAAAAAAAAACAGTTAAATCTCAGAAGCAACATCTCTACAGGATTCTCAGATACCCAGCATTTTGGGAGTGGAGCAGTCATCAGGCTGGCTTTAGCACAGCAATCAGCTGTGATTTGAGATTAAAAGTAGCTAAGATCCTACCAGACAAAGCCCCTCAGCAAATAAAGTTGATTGTGCCAGTAATAAAGCCTCCAAATACACAGAAGCATGTCTGAATCCTTGGCCCTTAAATCCCTTGGCCATTCAATATCAAGTTGCCTCTTCAACTCTGAAAAAGCAGCCAGTGAACCCAGTGGCACTGAAATCAGTGCAACCAGGCACAGGATGATGGTTTCTCTTGCACTGCAGGGCCCAGGATGCTGCTGGATTTGGCCCCTCCTGCATAAGCAGTTAGACTCACACAACTAATGACAGAGACCTGGCTGTCCCAGCTATCTCCTAATAAACAGCCTTGCAACAAGAGCCAGCTGCTTGCAAAACGTCAGTAGAAGCTGTACGAGGTGCTGTGACTGTGTGAACAGCTGCCTGATGTGTGTGGAATACATTTTCATTGAATGGCTGGTGAATATAAGTGATAAGGAGGAATAAAGCATGTAGTTAGAGCTCATTTTGTATAGTATGGTATGTCTTGGGGGTTTTATGGGTTTAATATATTTGCTGTTCATGCTGGATCTCAGCACAGACCTCCAGATGAGAATATCTACTTGTGATTCAGGTTGCACCACAACTCATTTATAATGAATATAACAACTTGTGAAGTGGATTTAGAAGTCATTGAGTTATAGATTATTTGGGTAAACAGGGCACAAGCACTGCAGCAAGAAACCCATTTAAATATTAAGGAGAGCTATAAACCGAGAACGGATGGCAGGGTAATATCATGTCAGAACATGCCCTCCAGAGAGGGATTGCTACTGTGTATTGATCAGAAAGAGCTCCAGAAATCATTCTGAAAACCCATAAAGCTCAGTCATAAATGTGGCCAGAAAGGTGAGATTGCAAAGGCCAATGGATGGGATACTGAAGTTGGTCCAAACCCTGACAGCTTTATCTCATAAGTAATCCCACAGCAGGTCCTCCCCTTGGTCTGTAGCATGCCCAGCAACAGTGTTAAACCAGCAAGGAGGAGCAGAAGAGTCATGCCCTTGGACAGAAGAGTTATTTCTGGGGGGATTTTCACTCTCCTTGTATCAATTCTGTAAGTATCCACAGTCACCTTCCTAGTGTTCTAAAGAAGCCCATTTCTAGAGAAGTTTTGCATCACAATGAGGGTTCAACTGGCATCAGGTCCACAGTATTAATTATTTGCTGGAATACCATGCCCAAGGCACATCCTGAGCTATAGACTGCCAACTGGACCTACCACAGGGTTTTATTCCTGCTACAGGCATTTGGGACGTTGTTGGATTGTCCAACATGCATGGTGCTGAGAGCTTTCAGAAAGATACTGAGCATCTTCTAAGACTGCTGAAAATGTGACTGCTCCAAAGCCACCTAGCATAGCAGAGTCTGGTACATGCACCCAGAAAAGCACAAAGGGCTTCACACACAGTAATTCAGATGAATAACCTGAGCAGAACCACTGCCATTGAGTTGCCATTGCACCAAATCACCATTGCACCCATCAAATCAGACATATCCATTAGAGGAAGGGCTGCAGAAGAAGGCTCTGTCAGATGACTGAATGGCACCGAAAATACTCCAAAGCCTGTGCTGAACAGCCAGGGAAGGAATAATGAATGACCACTTGGGACAGAAATAGTGGTGATTCTTTCAAATCAGAATATAAGCAGCAAAGGGGCTTTTCAAATGTGCCTGGTGCACAAACACTGCTTAGTTTAGAGACACTTCATCAAAGTTTCAGAGCTTGTCTTGAACCCAGCCCTGTTCCTCCTTGCTGTGTTACGTTCACAGGCACAGCAAGAGGAGGTTGCGTGATTCACCAGGGAGCAGCTTTAAGGACTCGGCCACAGAGGTAAGCAGCAGCCAATTCAAGCACATGCAGCACCTGAAAAACAAGAGGTTCCTGTTTGACATGCAAGGGCCCTTTAAAATACAAAAGCACTGTTACAGTCACTTATTTCGAGTTTGTCTTCTTCCCTACCCCCACCCTTGTTCAGAGAATTCTCTCCTATTTTTTGCAGCATCAGGGAAAACACTCTACATCTGGCTGATGGGCCAGAAGCACCTGACACCACCTACATGAAGCTAGCAATTGCTTTTATCATGAAAACTGAAGCTGCTTTGGAGGATGAAGCACTCTACCCAGCTTAAAAAATGCTGAGGAGCAAAATTCAGAGTGAAGTGCAGGAAACTGTGAAGGTGTGAACGGTTGTTGAATGAGCACAAAGAGAAACATGGTCCCAGTTGGGGAGACTGGGGAGAAAAGATAGCTCTGTCTCCGTGCTACAGCTAGTCTTAATACAATTTATAGCATGACATTATAACCAATAATAATAATCTAATGGGAGGGCACATCTGAAACTCTTGGATGTGAAGGTCACTCATTTTATCATCAAGACAATCTTTTAAAAGCGCAGTTGGTGTGAAGCATTAATGGGAAGTGATCAAGGCTTTTAATCTAAAGCCTTTTATTGACAGCAGGCTGCGGTGGCACTTTGTGCACCTGAAGACTCGAATGCCCTGCTGAGCAACACAGCACAGTACCAGCCCCTGAATCAAATTGCCCAGACATCCAGGAAGGAGGTTTCGCGCTACATTACTCCTTGCAGGCTGCCATCTGCGGTGGTGGCCAGTGAAGCAGTGCAAAGGCAAATTCCTGCACGTGTAACTCTATCTAAAGCATCTGCCGCTCTGTCACCCAGCTCATGGCATGATAGAGGCACTACGCCAAAGGGGGTGGCTTTTATTAGGGTCGGACCTCACCTGTAGCAATTAGTGGCAAAGCCTAATAACAGGATTAATGAGGTTATTGTGAGAAGAGACTACTTTTTATCATGAGGCTGACTCTTTAACCTATTTCTTCGCTGAAAGCTTCTCAGGGACTTATGCGAGAGCTCAGCAAGCCAAATGCAGGAACAGACCTAGAAGGAAGTTGAGAAGGAAAAGCATAGTAAGGGGCTGTGGAGAGAGGGAAAAGCCCTCCATTTATAAAGTACATGGACAAGGTCCTGCTGAGCCTTGATGATTAAGGTCATACTAACAGCAATGGATGACAAAGTCCCTTCTCTTCTAATATCTTATGAGCTCCAGAACACACATTTTTCTAATGGATGAGTAGTTTATATTTGAATAGGAAAAGAGGAAATGAACTCAAAGTTGCAGCAAGGGAAGTTTAGATTGGATATTAGGAAGAATTTATTTACTGAAAGGGTTATCAGGAATTGGAACAGCTTGCCCAGGACAGTGGTGAAGTCCCCATCCCTGGAGGCATTTAAAAGTTATATAGACCTAGTGCTTAGGGATATGGTTTAGTCAAGCTGTTGTTAGTGGTAGGTTAATGATTGAACTAGATGATCTTAAAGGTCTTTTTCAATCTAGGCAATTCTGTGAATCTTCACTGAAGAACAACAAAACAGTACAGTTATTTTTCCCTCAGCTGTGACACTAATTCCTTTCAGGACAGAATTAGAAACATGTTAAATACAATTAATCTAATGGCTTTCATTCTGTATTCTACCTTTTACATCCACTTCAACTGAGGATACACATTACTGCCTTATTAAAAAAAAAAAAAAATTGCTTTCCACAGGACTTTTTGCATGTACAGAAACAGAGATTTATATACACAAACTGAAATTACATCACTCTTCCACTTTATAAACATCTAGGGATCAGAAATCACATTGCACTTTAGGAATGTGAACTACTGGATATTCCTTTTCTCCAAAATAATAAGATCTTCAGTTAGATTTAAGTCCTGAAAATCTGGTCCTTAGCATTTCACTATTACCCTGGGGTTATGAATTAGAGGTGTCATAAGACAATAAGACAATTCCATAGTACATCCGACTCAGTCCTGCCTGGGGCTGCATGGGAAGAAAACACTCCAGTTCCATAAAGAACCATGAAGGTTTTCAGAAATATTCCTCACTCCAAACTGTGGCAAGGAGCCAGCACTTCAAACATTCTTGGTTACACTGAAATCCCCCAGGACTGTATTTTGGAAACATCAAAGCATAACATGCTCCCCAGCATTCTCCAGCTGCTAGCCTGGCACACAGCAATGAAACCATAGCTGGTTCAGATTAAAACTGGCACCGTTTCTCTCTCACCTACTTCTTGAAATAAATTTTAAATCCATTTTTGCTACTGCTTCAAAGGCCTGAACCTCCAAAAATAACATAGCGTTCCACAAGTGTGAAACAAGGTATTCTGAACTTTGGTACAATCAGCCAGCACCTTGTTGGGTGCCCGGGGTGCTTAAACACACACCTGGGATTCATGGCTCAGCAGGCTAATAAGAAGCCAGAGAGGTGAGCTGGCAAGAAACTGTCAAGATTTCCTTGGAGAAGTCTATCTTTGACAAAAACCTCCAAGAAATGTCCAGGCCATTGAGGAAGTACAATTAGTCACCAATTGCTTGCTCTCATGGTTGTTTTGCCAACACCAAGTGACTGTGGTAAATCCACCAACCAAAATTGCACACTATCCAGTTTCCTGGTGTTGCACCACTGCAAAGAGCTCAGGTCATGATAATTGCTGCTAATGTTCACTGTCCACTGCTTGTAGCAGCAGGATTTACCTTAATAGGTGCATTCATCTTCCCTGGACATAGAACGTGTGCCAGCACCAGTCAGGTGTGACATGGAAGGAAAAGGCAGAGAAGGGAAAGAAGACAAGGAGAAAACAAATGGAGAGTAGTGGGAACATATAAGAGCTAGATGGAAGAGGGAAAAATCTGAAATACTCAGGAGACAATTCTTTCCAACTATCTGGGAGTTGCAATTCCCTTCTGAGGAGCATACGATAAAGTAAACATGCTCAAGGGCAGCACTCACCCTGGCTTCCACCTCGTAGGATCAGCTATTAGAATATACTCTCAGGATTAGAAAGGACAACTTGCCAACCTCCCTGTCCAAGCCTGACACCAGGACCTAACTCCCTGGCTCACAGCAAGATTGTTGAATAAATACAGAATACTCAGCTCCATCACCTGAGCAATGAGGCATCCCAGCAGGCCGAACAATTGCTCTCCATCCTGACATGCCCAGCTGATCACTAGCCATCTCTCGCCACAAAAGTTTTGTTTACATTGCACATTTGAGATGCTGGATCATCAAATGTTGTCCCTCCCTTTTATTCCCTCTTTCACTTATCCATGTCAATATTTTATTGAGTTAGTTACTCTGTTCTACCTTCACCTTTTCCCCTCCTACCACCAGTATGATTTGACTGAAATGAACTATTTGTTTATTCCAGTAAAGTTTTTTCTCCACTCTGGAGCCAGGCAAGAAGGAGAAATAAGCTTAATTTAGAAAGATTTGAAATTCCTGAAATAGATGACAGCTGAGAGAAGACTAGCATGTTAAATCATTCCACTTCATAAACACCCTGCTCTCAGTTAGGCTTGACAGATGTAAATGCCAGCCAGGTACTACCTGCCAGTAATGCTGTCTTTCCTTTATTTATGCAAATACATAATACAAAACCTTTTTTATGTACATTAGCCATCTGCAGAAGAGTGGATCTATAGCTTTTTTCCCCCTCCGTTTTTTCATTTACGTCATATGCAGTGGTGGGAGGACAGGCTTGACACCTTTTTCAGGTTAAATAACTAAAAGATCATCAAATGCTTTGCCTTAACTTACAAATCATATCACAAATTCTTCCAGTGTCCCGCCTTGAATAACATACTTTTTTAATGCAGTTATTAAGAAAAATTACCTACTAGGCCTGCAGTAACTGTGGTGATAAGAGGATAAAGACAATCTATAAGAAAGTCAGTTTTTGCAAATGTACACTGTATAAAAATTCCTTCCTGACAAAATCAGAAACTGAAGCACACTATCCACTTAGAAACCAGGTTAAAAAAACAAAAAAACAACCAACACATTCACCACCAGATTGAAATTCAAACTGAACAGGAGGTTTGAAGCCAGTTTCCAGCTCCACCAAGAGGCAACACCTTCTGCTCTGCATAGCGGACTCCTGGTTATATTGGCAGGTGCAGAGAGATCAGTTTTGGGTATGGCACTAAGGTCACAGTGCAAGTTTACTGAAGGTCACTCTGAACACAATATACTCCAGAGACTTTGTTTATCTCAGCTGAAGACTGAAGGAAGTGGAAGGATGGGATGGTAATATCCTTCAAAGAAAAAGATTTCCATATTTTAGGTTTTCCACTAAAGCAAAATTTTCCATCAGAATTCCCAGCAGCTGCCCCTTGCTTACAAGGTGGTTCACTCAATCAGTTTCCAAATCACAGCATTGTCTTGCTCAGTGTATGAGTGCCAAGAAGACACTCAATAAAAGCTGGTTGTTTCAGAGGTGGAAAGTTAGATTATTGCAGTGTTTCCTGCTTTATAGACAATGTTTTGCTGTGGTAATGAGGAACAAAAGCATCTTCTCAATTTTACACTGTCCAAGGAAGTGAACAGTTAAAAATGCAGGGCCAGGCAGCACTTTCTGTCTGATACAAGTAGTTCCTGCCTCTATGACAGTCCACACATGGAAACTAGGACATCTCAGACATCCACCCTTGGGGCCCAAGGGCTTCAGTCAGGTTTAGAGCCCTTCTGGCCCCACACCAAAAACCTTTATCTCCCACCTCTCTCCCTTCTTCAGCTGCACATGCCGGCTAAAGCCAGTTAGCCTACCTAAGGCTGACCCAGAGGGACTCTTTTCCCATCACTTCACACAAGGTGCTTGGAAAAGAGAAAACAGATCCCCCAGGCCTGTATCCAAATTTCATTCTGATTCTTTCTGTACAACTGCCTCTGGAAAACACTAGAGACTTGGCATAGGGAAATGCTTCCTAGAAAACAAACAAACCAGCAAAACAAGGCCATCAGTATGTGTTCTGGGGATGACAGAAGCCTGTGGCACCTACAGGTGGGCAGATGCAGTTCTCTGCCTTAAGCCCAACCTGCAGTTGTGCAGCTTTAATAGGCTTGTTCACAGCTCTTTCTTAAGGCATACACTGACAACAAGAGGTGAGCTCACCTTTTGTTAATTATATCATTCACTGGAGTCATGTCCCAATGTTTCAGACCTCTCCCCAAAAATATCAGGAAAAAAACCATCACACTTGCTATCTCCACTTTCTTGTTAATTCCAATCAGCCACGTGGTCTTCTGAGGTCACTCGGGTCTATTGTTGCACAGGTAAGAAAGGCTCTTATAAAGGGACAAAAAAATGCTTGATGTATCCTGAGAACTGCAGGCAGTTTCCACACTGCCAAGCACAGCTGAAAACCTTGAAGGCAGCAATTAGAAGGACTGCAGGTTTATGCCTGGAGCAAGCTGTAACAGTTCTACCCCAGGACCCTCAAAGATGTCAGGATGGACCCAGTATAAAATCTGCCCAAGAGAAACATATCTCAGAGCAGCAGGTCCAGTGCCATCAGCTCCATAGGGGCAAGTAGGGCAGGGACCCAGCCCCAAATTCCCTGCATGATGCCTCCAAATGCTCTACTGGGATTTCCAGGCAATGCCATGGCCAGACCTTGAGGACATATCATCTCTGTGGAGCTGCTGAGAGTCTTTCACCTGTATGGCCCCTTACGAGACTTTCTGTTATTCATCTCTGCATAGGAGATGCTTGTATGCTGATAAGGGCAAGATGGGCTAGCAGTGCCACACAGTATCTAGCAAAACTGTAGCTGCAGCAAGGAAGAGCAAATGTTAGTGTGCTAGCCACTCATACATATTTAATACAAATTTATTAATATATAGGTTGTAAAATTTTATATAGGACATTAAATATATAGAACACCAAATTCTACACTACAGTGCCCCTTAGATTGCTGAACTGTGTCAATTCCACTGCATTTCAGACATACTCAGCTGAGAGCTCAGGGAGGGATGTTTCCCTCCTGCTTGGCAGTGCAGCCTATCCTCCGGGAAGAGTTCAGATAGAGGTATTTCTCACTGCAGGGAAAGCAGGAGTACATTTTAAACCTACTTCTAAATAACCCTGACAGTCTCACAAAAAAAACCAAACAAAAAAAAAAAAAAAAAGAACAAAACCCAAACGGATTTGGTTTCCTTTGGCAGCAACTTCTGCTTCACACCCAGATACTTTCTGTGCCCAGCCCAGCCCAAAATCTGTCAGGGTCTCTGACAGAAACAAAGCTCAAAGAACCCCCCCTTCACTTCTCCTTAAGATGAACAGAAAAATCCTTTCCTCTCTGTGATGCAAATTCCATCTCTCTCCACACCTTTACCTTTCACACGCCCTCCTTTCTGCTACCATCCCTGAGCTTAACTGCCACCAAATTTGACTGATGAAAGGTGACAGCTCTATTATATTAATTCCCTCCAGAAAATGGAAAAAAGTCTCACATGCTTTTCATATCAAATAAATAACACATTTCAAAGTTTCTCTGCATGCTCTGGCTTCTCTTTTACAGGAAACATGGCCATTGAGCAGAGTGTTCCCCAGACTGAAGGATGCTCTTGTCAAACAAATGGCAGACTTTCACTTATTCCTATTTTCACATTATGCATGCAGGCCAGATTAAGTATGATTGTTCTATCTTTGGCTGATCCAGTATGATAGCTGCCTGCAGCTGCTTCAGTCTAATGGACCCAAGCCCTGACTACATGGCCTAAAAGGTGTATTTGTAGAAGACAGCCCTTAGGCTATAGTGCTCCAGTACATGAATTTACACCAGAAACCCTGTGTTATTAGAAAATTAACAAAGGCAAAGGTCCCAAATTTTCCAAAGTATGAAATGTTTCTCTCCAAACTGTCACACTGTATAAAATCAAATTAAAACACTTCCTGTAATTGTATCTTCATTTTAATGACAGGCTCATTCCATCCTTACAGTCCTCTGCCCATCACACTATTATGGATTCTTTTTAAAGCTTAAACACCATCTTGATATCAGCTAATTGCACCAGTCAGGGAAAAGTTTCTCCACCTGACAGTAATTCCCAACAAACACTGTCACTTTATTTCATGTGTCTCTTTTTCTTTCATTCCCTTTTGCAAAGCCTGTGCTATGATTTGTCCCAGTACTGCACCCTGTGTGTTGGCAAAACTCTCCACCACAAGATCAACCACAAGAAAAGGATCTGGACGAAAGAACCCATCTCGCCCAATAAAAAGGTTATTTATTGGCAATGTTCACAGTTTATTCAAGCCATAACACACCAAGGGACACGGTTGTCTCTAGGAGTTGGTTGTTTCCCCACACTACAATTGCTTTCTGAGCAAGGTACCTCACACACATCCTGCCCAGGACTGGGTCATTCTTGGAAGGTACCCTCAATCCCACAGCCATCTTTCCCCTGTCTTCCTCAAGTTTCCAACCAGGCCCTCTGCCTGTGGAATAAGCTCAGCTCCAGCAGAAGGGAAGCAAAAGGCCCCAGCACACTGAACCCATGTAAGAAGCTGGCACAGGCAGCCAGCTTTGTAATAAGCATGAATCAGCCAGAAACGCTGAAGACACTTGACCATTTTCTCCACTCATGTACAAAGGAAGGAGCAAAGCTCCCAGACTCCAGTCACAGCCCGAGGACTTGGGAGCACAGCGGGTCCCAGCTGAGCCCCAGTGAACAGAAGGCAGCAGGATATAGAAACTTCCCTTGGCAGTCAGATGTGCCTTTCACAAAAGCAGGGGAACTAACCGCATTTTGCCACTCATTGGTTTTGGGCTAGCTCCCAAAGCCTCTTTGTGACACGCCGGGTGGAGGAAGCTGACCACCCAGAGGAACAAAGGGCTGGGGGACAGCCCCGGCTTCGGGCTGCTGCCGCTCCCCTTGGCTGCAGACTCTTCCTAAAAATCCCTCCTGAGCCTTTTCCTTTAAGACTTTGTCCAAAATCCTCCATAGTTTGGAGACTGCACACCATTCAGTGACCTTGGAGCCAGCCCCTTCCTTTACATTACCCTAGGTAGGAAACAGTTTCCCAGGAGCTCCTGGGAAACTAAGAGGAAAAGCAACAGGCAGGCAGACATGCATCACCTCCTTAACAGCTTTCTGGTACAGTCCAGCCAGTGCTGCTAGATCTAGAAGTCAGACTCTGACATAAGAGGGTTATTTTAAGATCTAACAATTAAATCTCATTACAAAGGGAAAAAGAGGAGAGAGCGAGAGAGAACGAGGAGAGAGCGTCTTCTGTAGCAGTTTCTCAGATGCAAGAGAGGATACAAACTGGATTTGCAAGAGCAAAAGGGGATGTGGAGGCACCTGTTTATTCTCTTACAATACTTTGTTAGGAAGAAGAGATGCACATTCAAAAAGTGATTGACTGCACATTTATTCATCACTGCTTCTTGGAGTGCTGCAGCCAGAAGTTCCACAGAGGGCTGTCTCCCCCTCCAGCCATGGTCCCTGTACTCAGATGGACTGTTTTGGGGAGTTTCATGGACCCCCAAACACAGCAACATCTCCTTAGCCCACCAAAGTAGTCCTTTGAGTGTGTCAATGAGACTTAAAACCTAGAAAGGACAAGAAGAAATCATAAGGATGTTTCTAAAGCAAGGAAAAACCTTCCCAATTAACTTCACATGGCTAAAATTGCCAGCAAAAGAACAGCCTTCAACTGCCATATGTGCCTGCTGAGGAGTAAAAGGAGGAGTAAAAAAAAAATCTCAAAGCTTTTGGATGACAAATTGGAAGGTAACTGGAACATCTGCATCTGTCACAGTCAGGTGCAGGACACTGCATGGATGAGCAGAAGATGCAGAGGCGCTTGGGTACAACAGCTTTCTGCCATGGTTTCAGCACTGATGTACCAACCAACTTGTGAAGTCACTCCTATTTCCAGCTTCCTCCAACCCAGCTCACCATGGTAGGGCTGTGTGTGTATAGTGCTTCCCTGGAAGCTGGGCCTGATGTCAGCTGGGGCCTTCAGGCCTAACTGGAACAAAAAGCCAATTGTGCCACCTATAAGGACAATTGCACACATGGATTTACTGGTTCAGGAAGTTCATCTGCCAGTGGCTTTAGCAGGGAGGAAAATCATGTCATCCAACCCCATCATGAAGCCCACCTCTCTGCCAGACCACTGTAGCAACACCTGTCCTTCCAAAGAGAAATCTGGAAACCATGAAAATAAGCTTCTTGTCTGCCAGAAAAAGTCAGAGGCTTGTAAACTCACCCACTATGGCCTATTCACCTTGCATTTAGGAAATTATTTCCCTGCTGCTGGGGAGATGTGGCTCTGCTGGGAGTGGGGTTTTTGCATCCTTTTTCCCTCCAGTCCCAGGCCACGGAGTCACAGTAGGCAGTGCTAATGGAGGAGTGAGAATTTGTAGCCCCCTCTTTTTAATCTCCCTTGGAAACTTGGATCTGATCATTTTGGCATATCCTGTTTTCCATGTTAGCTTCATGACATTAGTCTGTATTAGGAGCAGTGGTTCACCCGCTGACTTGGACAAAGTGGAGAAGACCAGGACAGGGGATTCTTCCACAGCTGAGAGATCCCACATGCCTGAGGAATTTTCCTCTCTTGCTCTATTAGTAGCAGTAGAAGTGACTGATGGGAGCAAACCTGTTATCATGTTACAATTCAAAGTGCCTGTGCTCACAACCCACTTTCCCAGGGGTTGAAAAACATAAACATCTCTCCCTCACACCACGTGCCTTGGCACACGGGGACAGGCAGCTCCACCATGGAAGTGGCCAAGGCACTTGGATGCTTTGCCAAGGGAGCGCAGGGACAATCCAACATGGTGAAAAATTATCAGGAGGGCTGCACTTTGAAATCCTGCTGCTCTGTCTATTATCTCATTCCTCATCCAGCTGCTATGAAAAAAATCCTGGAGTGCTCAGAGGTTATGTACTATGGCTTGGCTGTTTGCCAATTCAGTGAGGCTTTTTTAGTTTGTTTGTTTGATTGGGTTTTTAAAAATATTTTAAGGCCTTAAAACTCCTATTAGAACTGAGTCCTGCAGCACAAACCTTCATTGCCATGGCTTAGCTGCCAAACCATTGCATCAGCCATAACAAAAGCCTGGCACCAACAAAGAAATGCTGCCTCTTCTTCTTGTGCTCAGCTCAGATCACAGATGTTGGAGTCATCAATGGCTAGAGGTGCTTGGAGATGTTGGGATGAGACCAGTGTCTTGTCAAAACATCCAAGTCTCCTGGAACGGGAATTATTTTATTCAAAGCCTCTCAAGTCTGATAAACACTAGCTTGGTGCAAGGCAGAGTTTTCCAGTGGGTCAGCAACAAGAGCTGGGACCCATCCAATGGCAGGTGATGAATGCAGGCAAGATCGCAGGGCCCCAAACAGCTGTATAATGTCATTGCAATGTTGGCTACCATCCTGATAACAAAGCTGCTTTCACCAAGCAGCTGCATGGTCTAGGGACATCTACTTTGCCAGAAAAGTGGAAATATTTTACTTATGTTCATAGCGAGATCAAAAGCAGACATACAGAGCCCAAAATTTCTGGCCAAACAGACTGCCTGATTTCCTGACAACTGTCTTCAGGATCTCAGATTCAGCTTTCTGCCTCCAGCCTCCTTACACTCCATCCTCACTCAGGCATCTCACCTTCCTGTGTATTTATTTTACTTTGGATTCCACGATACTCCTCTGTCCTGTTTCTACTCATACCTCCCTCAAAATCTCTCTGAAGATACTCCTCACCTCCCTTGTCCCCTGATGAGAGGACCCTGATGGGCTCTGCTCTCAATGCTGCCTTATTCCACTTCCTCCAAGATCATTCCCAGCCCAGACATAAGTTGAGCCATTCTTTCCATGTGGCTGGTTTCTGGTTCAATCCTGGCTCCAGACTTGCTCAAAGCAAGCCTCACACTGTCCCTCAACTGCAACAGACTGACTGTATCCTCCCTCTTCTTTTCATGCCAGACCCCAGGCCAGGGAAGCCCCCTGGCTTCCAGGGGCAATTTCCCAGCTATTGCTTTCCCCAGCACCTCCAAACTAAATATTCCAGGTTCAGTCCACATATCACCACTCTGACATGGCCTTTTCTGTCATTCTGCGCAGCCAAAAGCTGGCCAAACTCTCGGCTTCTTGGTTATTGTAGCATCACTTCTGCCACTCACAAATACAATCCTCACCCCTTCAGACCCACTCCAAATGCTGCAGAGACCCACTGTTCATAACTGACACCCATATGCCCCCCAAAACTCCTCCCAGAGCACTGACTCCAACACAGGCCATTTCCTTTCCTTTTCCACCCACTCTGCCTACTACACATAATCTTTAGGCCAAGAGGCCACCTCTAAGAGCTCAGCCTCTGATGCAAATTTCATAGAATCATAGCATGTCTTAGGTTGGAAGGGACCTCAGAGATCATCTAATCCAACCTCCACGCCATGGGCAGGGATGCCTCTCAACTAGACCAGGCTGCTCAAGGCCTCATCCAACCTGGCCTTCAAGACCTCCAGGGAGAGGGCATCCACAGCTTCTCTGGACAATCTATTCCAGAGTCCTGCCACCCTCATACCGAAGAACTTCTTCCTAAAATCCTGTCTAAACCTATTCTCCTTCAGTTTAAAACCATTTCCCCTTGTCCTATGGCTGGACACTCTTGTGAGAAGTCCCTCTCCAGCCTTCCTGTAGGTTCCCTTCAGGTATTGGAGGACAGTTATAAGATCACCCCAGAGTCTCCTCCTTTCCAGGCTGAATAATCCCCTCTCCCTCAGCCTATCCTCATAGCAGAGGCGCTCCAGCCCCTGGATCATCTTTGTGGCTCTCCTCTGGACTCATTTCAACAGATCTATGTCCCTCTTATAGTGGGGACACCAGAACTGGATGCAGTATTCAAGGTGGGGTCTCACAAGAGCAGTGTAAAGGGGAAGAATCGCCTCCCCTGATCTGCTGGCCACACTCCGTTCATCCTAGGATACAGTTGGCCTTCTGGGCTGCATGAGCACACTGATGGCTCTTGTTGAGATTCTCATCAATCAACACCCCCAAGTCCTTTTCTTCAGGGTTACTCTCAACTCACTCTGTACCCAGTTTGAAATTGTGCCTGGGATTGGCCCAGCCCAGATGCAGGAGCTTGCACTTTGACTTGTTGAACCTCATATAGTTTGCACCAGCCCATTTCTCAAGCCTGTCAAGGTCTCTCTGGGTAGCATCCCTTCCCTCAAGTGAGTCCACCACACCACATAGCTTCATGTCATCGGCAAACTTGATGAGGGTGCGCTCAATGCCAATGTCCATGTCGCTGACAAAGATGTTGAACCCAGAACAGATCCCTGAGGAACCCCACTTGTCACAGGTCTCCACCTGGACTTTGAGCCATTGTTCACAACTCTTTGACTGTGACCTTCTAGCCAGTTCCTTATCCACCGAGTGGTCCATCCATCAAGTCCATGTCTCTCCATTTCCACAGACATACTTTCAGACAGACATCCTGATGCTTTCCACATCTTACTGTGTGAGATGACCTGATCCTTCAGATTCTCCTTTGACTCCAACACCTCCAAAAACCTAGATTCTTCATAAGCTCCTACTAAGGTGCCACCACAGCTTACTTTGCTGGCTGGCATCATAGCACTGCTTCCTTATGCTTCCCATCTCTCTCTACCCACCTGCTGCTGCTAATCTTATGTTTAGACCACAGACTCTAGGGCAGGGCCTAGGATTTGCTCTTTGTTAGTACATCACCTGGCACCACCAAATCCTGACTGTGTTAAGGAAAACAACTGATAGTATTAATAACATACTACATCTACCTTGACTAGTGGACTTAATGAAGTTTTTGAAAAAGCTTTAAGGCACCTCATAGTTTATCTGCTCCATTCACTCCCTGAAGCACTTGAGCCTGAACCTACAATTGCTTCCCATTGCTCTTGTCCCAGTGCAGCTTCCCTGAGTCCAGCATCAACTTGATACCACAGCAGAAACTGGTCATACCCACCTGCACTGCACTCGAAACACTGACAGGCAAAAGTCCCATGTCCCACTAGAACTTGCCAAGTATCCAAGACAGTTTCAACATGGGAATCTAGCCAGCTGCTTTGTCCTGCTCAAGAAAGATGTTACCATCCTACAGCTGAAGTAATGTCTTATGGATTGTCACAGGTAGGGTTTTACGAGCCACTTCACTGTGCTTGCAGCATCGCCATTCCTGATCGGGAGGTCATTCAGCAGCTAATTTAGGCTGTGTCTAAAACAATGCTACTAGTATTTATAACACAAGGTGCATTAGTATCATAATGTCAGGCATGTTTCAATGCATTCAGAATTGAGCAGAGACCAAGATTTAAACTGATCTTGTTTAGTGCTGGCACTAGATCCAGTTCTGATTTTACCAAGCCAATCAAGGCCATGATTGGCCAGTGGCTGTCTCTCATTCCAGACCCAGGAAGACCAGAGATAGCTGTTTATTCTGTTTTATGTTGTCAGCCCAGGTGGTTCCTGCTCCATATCCTCATCATCAGACATTGCCAGCTTGGTCTCCGTTGGATCCACAGTAGTAGGAGCTGCTCTGGAGGATCAGTGGGGTGGATGTTAAGATTATGCTGTGCAGTGGAGTGCAGCCCCATGCCAAGATCCCTGCTTCTAATGGGAACAAGCTAACAGATGCAGCAGCACAGAGCTGCACCAGGCAGAATAGTTCCCCTGCTGACCGTGTCCTGGCCCTTGGTGTGACCCAGCTATCCCACTTCCAGGACCAGGCTGGTGTCACTGGACAACCTTGTGCTGAACAGCCATGTCAGCCTGCACAGAGGCACCTGATGAGCTCTGTTCATCTGATGCAGACATGCCCTTGGTGAGCTACAGCCACAATCCTGACTGGAAGGGCTTTAAATGGCATCAGCCAGACAAACAGAGTTTAAATTTGTTTTGTATCCCCTAATGTGCTTCTTCCTTCCCTTTCTCAGTCCCAAGGACTGTCCCTCTCCCCGAGATGTGTAGTTCACCATGTAGCACACCCTTACTGACTCCCGAGGTTTTCTCTGTGTTCCAGCCTGATGTCTCCGAGATGTCTGACCATACTGTAGAACACTTATTCTCTTGCTAGTCTTTCCCTGAGTATCCTTACCAAGGACAGAGACTGTTTCAGCTCCAGACATGTTTCCACACTGCTGGAACATCATCTTAGGCTGCAGCATTTCTAGGTTTGTAAATACTAAACTAATCCAGGTTTACACACCTGAATCCTTGTGTGTTGTCTTTCTTCACAAGGCACATGAGACGTGATCTCCACATGCCTGCAGAGATACAATGTGTAGAAACCATAGCTACATTTGAGCAGGAGAGTGCTGGAGCTGCCAGGCTGGGTAGGTATCTTGGCTGCATCCTGACCTTGTGTTAGAAGAAAATCTATTTATCCAACTTCCTACAACACCCATGTTTCCATAGGAAAAACATCCAGGCATGGAAAATTGATTTTCAAGGCCATAACCTAAGCCTGTGTTTCCTATGCAGGGTAGTTTGCCTGAACTTAACAGAAAATGAAGGAAAAAAGAGTCAAGAGAGTGATAAGCCAACCAGCCAGCTATAACTGCCACAGGCCAGAGACTGCTGTGCATAGATGGGCATGTCCACATCTGGTCATCAAATGCTCTATGAAGAAATGCCAGAAGGTAGCAGCCCAGTTTGTGGTGGTAACTGCACATCACACAGATTAGGTATAGCTCAGGACATAATGGTGATGAGGCTGTCAGTAAATGCACAGCAGTGAGCAAAGCCTACAACGATGGCAACAGAAGGAGTGCTTGGACCAAGAATAATCCTCAGCCGCTCCTGTCCAGATGTCAGGCAGTCAAAGGAAGACCACTGAGAGACAGCATCACCCAGAGGCAGTTAGACACCAGGAGCAGATCTCTTGCCAATAATGATTACACAAAGATGACACAACCCTAGTTCAAAGCCCAGCATGCCTGAAGGGTAAGGGCACCTGCTAGACCACAACAGAAAAACAGTATAAGCTGTGACCAAAGGTTGGCTGGCATACTAGCAAACACTGACTCCAGCAAATCATCAAACACTTCTACCAGAAATAAATACATAAATATATAAATATAACCAAACAACACAGTAACCCACCTGTAAGTGGGAGAGAGGTATCCAAGTCACAGAACGGAAAAAAACTTGTGAGAAGCATCAGAAGTAAATCCAGGCAGTACAAGTGTCATCTCCAGGTACATTCTGAAAATAGTTCTGCTAATAAGAATCCCATGTCATTGTACAAGAAGATGGTATGTGTCATATTATCCCCCAGCACCTGATGCACAGAACAGCAAAGGGCCTTCTATGTAAGCACCAACTCTGCCCAGATAATTTCTAGCTTATGAAGTTGCTGCTGCTTCTGAGCCTGTACTTCAAAGCAGCGAGGACAAATAAAACTGACTCAGATGTACATGAAGAGAAGTTAAAGTGCCTTGCAAGCCAAAAAATAAAGTCTAGGAAAAGGGAAACAATTGGAGTTTTCTTGTAAAAGAAACTTGAATGGATGGAGAAAATAACCTGGTATTGAAGAGAAAGGCAGCAGCAAAGAAATTAAAGACTCCTGTAACAGCATCATCCAAAGAGAAACTGGACTGCAGAAAACATAAATCAGAGAAGCAAGCTGGGGTGCAAAAGAACAGATGGTGTCACTGAAACAAGACTGGCATTCAAGTGTAAAAGAAAAAGACCCCACACTACTCTTATTTCCAGCCAAGGAGAGGAGGTACAGCCAGCTCACAAGCAGAGATGACCATGACCAGACTCTGGGCCACTAACAGCAGGGCCTGCATACACACAGCACACACATATATTTCCTTGTCCGAGGAAAACACACTGTTAATATTTTATGGAACTCAAAATCTGACACTAACAGCCTGGTGGGTGTGTAAAGACAGGTCGCACAGCATCTCTTGGGTTTCACACTAAATGCATAAAGAAAACATTGCACAAGTGCCTCCAGAACCTCCAGCTACCACTTGAACACTGTCCACAGCTGGCAACATGGCTTCTTCATCTGAAAGGACAGAACAGACCCTTTTTTAAATATTATCAACAAATATCAACACTTTTCAGATGTCATGAAGCCTTCTGTAAACACAGTAATGCTGGACAAAGTATGCAAGGTAGAGATCTAACCTCCCAGCTGCACACCAAGATGCCATCCAAACCCCTGCTCTTCTACCACACCCAGATAACATCTCCCCTGTGTCAGGTTTTGCCTCCATTTCTCCTTTTTACTGTAAAGGGGAGGAAGTTCAGCCTGCCCCTACTATTCTGAGGCTGACTTAAAGAAATACAATAGTTTGGTCTTGAATCTTCTAGAGGTACTATATCAATTTATCTCCACTGCTGTAAACTGTGTGACTAGACCTAGGTGTGCAAGGAGGTAGACAAATACAGAAGGAACAATTCACAGGCTGTGAAAGAAAAAGGGTTGGAAAGCTCCCAAAAAAAGGTCTCACACAAGTCAATACAGGAGGCTTGGCTCCGTACCACTGTGGGAGGAAGCAGCTTCATGTTACTGGTAGGTGTGTGAAAGTATAATAAAATGCTTCAGCTGTGGGATACTTTAGGTTACACTTGGACATTTCACGTCACACCTGTGTTAGCACATCAGAAGTGACATTTGCGATGGCAGCAACGCCACTGAGGTGCTGCAACAAAAGCACAGGGTTTTATTACATAGGGGTTTATGTCTTGCTTACAGAGACACACCTCTTTATGCCTGTCTGGTGCTGGAGAATGGCCTTACAGTGGGCACAAACAACATCACATTCATCCTTGTGCCCTTCACGCTGGAATAGGGATGAAAAGGGGGCCTGTAACATAAACAAGAACTTGGTCCAACCTATTGTCTTAAGGGACTATATAGCACGCCTCACAGCAGTAAATATTCCCTACCACAAGAAACTACATTTGGAGGATGGTTTTACAAGAAAGGCAATTTTACTATGTATAAGCTAGAAGATGTTATGTCAGTTTTTTCATAAGGTCATCAAAAAAATTTCCATCCCATTATGCAGCTTTGCTTTATTAGTACTTTTTTAACATTGCTGATGGGTCCATTCAGCACCTTCCAGACGCACAGCTGAATTTTCAGCTTGGGTGCATTGGCATAGCTGGACTCTTCTTTTCCAGATGAATTTGTTTATCTCCAAAGTCAGCAAAAAACCCAAACCAATGCACTGGTCTTCCCTGAGCCTAGGGCATCTCAAATCTAGGTTACTGCTTAAAAATTAGTCATACTCATTCACAAGCAATTTGTGCCTTCCCAGAAACTTGTGTGGGGGCCAGTCTTCCACCACCAACCCCAAAATGTCCTTCCTTCCAGGCAGTGCAGTCTGTTTATGGGTAACAAATATTGCCACAGACAGACAAAATGTTTTAAGTGAAGCTCCCCTTCTCTGCACGCACTCGTGCAGCCCTGGCAATCCTGCCGCCAGATTTTTCCTTCAGATACGTGAGGATACCATGAACAGGATGGGGCGCTGAGCGTCTGGCTCACAGACAGGGCCCTAAATGCTGCAGGTTTGCACGAATGCTTGACAGTGTGTGGTCAGGAATTAGGTTAGCATTGATTTGGGTGAGCTGGCAGGAGCATCCTTTGCGTTGCCCATAGACAGGCCAGTCACATGAGGAACAGCTGGAGTGCACACTGAGCCTTCTTTAATTAAAGTGCTACTCACCATTTTTCTGGCAAGGCTCCCAGAAAAGCAATAAAATGGCAGCAGAGAAAACAAATGCTACATAACACACTTCCACTCTCCTTTATTTTCCAAGTCCCCTTCTCCCTCAAGCATAATATCTTTTTTTTTTTTTTTTTTAATTCTTTAAATTTATTTATTTATTTCTAGTAATAATCATTCTTCATTTATGACAGGCTAGGAAAGGAAAAGGTCAAGAGTTAAGAAAAAAAAAGGACAGGAGAATTGAAGCAGCCATTCACTACAGTTTATGATTAAGCATGTGGAACAATGTACCTGCTTATTAGGACATCTCCCGCTCCGAGAAAACATCTGCAGAGCACACACACCTTTTTAGGAGATGTGCGTGCCATGAACACACACCAGCACCTCGCGGGAACGTTAACAGCATTCACGTGTCAGTTGTTATGGAAACGTTTTCTCCCCCCCCCCCCCCTACTACCCCCCCCCCCCATCCCCCTGGCTTTTCCCTTCGGATCTACTGCTTAAACAAGTTTGGGATTGTCAACACACCAATAATTTCCCAAATTAGTCAAAGTTCATTGGGTTTTGCTATGTGTTTCTCTAACCTCTGCTTCCCATCAGAGGAGCCCAAGGAGTCAGGAGAAGCGCCCTGTCCTGCAGCAAACAGCCCATTTCACAGCCTGAGCTGTTCCCAGCAAGGAACCTGTCCAACTCTAATAATAACCACAGTGCTATTTTTGTTGTTGCTGTTGTATTATTAGGCTCTTTTCATCACAGGGCATAGAAGGAAAGATACAGGAACACTCGGAACAAAAATGTGAGACCAAAGACAGGTACAAGATGCTCCCGTTTTAGAGGAAATGCGTAATCGTCTTCTAAATGGGAACAAGGTTATCAGGGATGTACAGGCTGAAACACAAAGGGTGTTTCACTCAAGGAAAGCACCTTGGAGTTGAGATCAATCAGGAGCTAATTCAGTACATGTGGTGTAACTGGAGTTTGGTTAGACAAGAAGTCCGAGTCAACCCTCTCTGAAGGTGAGGAAAGAAGCTGGACCTAAATGAGAAACCAATCCCAGATCCTCAAACCTGAAGCCCACAATGAAGCTGATTTGAAATAGAGAATGTCAGAAATCTGGATTTGAGTTTTTCAGTTTGAGCCCATCTCTGTGTCTGAGATTTACAGTTTGACATGTTTATATTGAAATAAGATGGCTATAAATACAGTGTATTTCTCTCCCAGTAGAGTCTAAGGATAGGAATGTTTAAAAGCATTCAGCAGGGGACTAGCACAGCTCCCAGTGAATTTAATTATAAATTCTCCCTGCTTTTACTCTGAGTAGTTTAGGCTGGGAGTAGTTAAACTGCTTTTGAAAATCCCGCTTTATTTGTATGCAGCTACAAATCATCTATATTTATAGAGCTGAATGTACATCATAAGAACATACAAAAGAATCTATTTTTATTAGCATGGATCAAGAATTTTCAATGCAGGACTTTTTTAATTTAGGGAATGAGGAATCAAATACAAAATTACAAGATTAATTTGGTGCACAGGCAAAAAAAAAAAAAAGTCATTTTGAGAAAATAAATTGATGTTGTGAATATTCAAATTGTTTCTCTTTAGCTCGGTTGGGCCTGAACAGTCACCTCTCTGAACTGCTGGCATGCCCAATACACACTGGTACTGTTGACGGAGGGATGGGCCTATTCTTCTCCATGATCTGAGCTCTCTAGCCAGACTACCTGCCCCATCTTGCATAAGACTTATTAATGCTTTAAATGCAACCTGGTATCACTCTAAATAAATGCAATGCTGCTGTTAACTTATTGGGTAACACTGGCCTACTTAGGAATTTTATCAGATCTGTCTGATGATCCATGTCAGGGAGAAGAACCTGTTGCAAAATTGTGTCTGTGGCCATGTAATCCAACATGATTCTTTCTTTCATGTTCTGAGCAGAATCATTTTGTTTCACAAGCAGTTCTGGCCTTTCACTCTGCACAGAATGAACCAATTTCTAGAGGTCCCTTCCAACCCAGACATTTCTATGTTTCTAATGAAAAAAGTTGAAGGCACAAAAGCTATGGTGGTTATACACAGCTCTTAATTGTAACACTTTACCTTTGGAGAAAACTATTTTTCATTAACTGAACGGGTAATAGTATATGATGGTGATTAAGTTTAATGGAGCTGAGACCAAGGTGGGGAAGATAAAGTTACAACTGAGAATCTACTCTAAGTGCAAAACCAGCTTCTGTTTGGAGAGGCGTTTGATGGAAAATTGTACTGCTAAATGAGGCTTAAATAGGTGTAATTTTGTATGTATTAAAATTAAGATTCCTTTAGGTATAAACCATGCAAGTTTCCATGCAATTACCACTGTTGAGAAGCAGCAGAGAACATGCACCATAAAGAAAATGGCACTTTTTAATTTTGAAAATGAGACCAAACACACACTTTTCCAATGGGAGAAGGAAATAGAGCCATCAATGAGCTAGGTTTAGCCAAAACAACTGAACAAACTGCAAAACCATTCACACGAGTGAATTCTATCCCACCTTAAGGGAAATGTTTTTCTTCCTCACCCTGGCTTTCCTGACTTGGGCTGTATTACATCTCCGCACTGGGCCTGTCTCTCCACCCTCCCCACGTGCCTTCTGCAGACCCTCCAGCACCTCAGCCTCGCCTGTAACCATGGGGCTGTGTATTAGCACAGCCTTTTGGCATCTTTCACCCTCTTCTGCTCCTTGCATTTAACCCAGACATTTCTATTTCTCCCAGGGAGGAAGGGGCAGATCTTGCAAGTGGGATTTCTACACCACATGCTAATTTGGAGTTAGGAGTTATGCAATGACGGGTCCCCATCTCTCAATCACCATGAAACACAGAAAAGACTGTAACTTCTTCATTAACTGTTGTCAGCAGATGGAGCAGAATAATAGAGTAAAAAGGTGGGAAGATAATAAACAGACACCATCTCACAAGGATGTCTTGACAAGACAAATATCAGACACTGAACAAAATGCATCCCCTCTTAAGTGGTATTTCTATATTTAACACTATCTAAAATATGATAATTTCCACTGTCACAACATGTCTCTTAGAAACAGTTGCATTTTATTTGCAGTCAGATAAAGTCTGCAACTCAAAATCTGACCTCCTTTCTAGTAGGGGGAGAAAAAAGAAAACAAAAAAGGAAAAGGAAGGAAAGCTAACATCTGGCAGAGCTGCGTATTTATTAGACTTTATAAAACTCCACGCTTCTGTTATATATAAGACAAGCACAAAAGGGGCCCCCAAAGTGTTATTTCCCCACCAGTGTGAAACAAGTGGCTTATTCAGTAAATTTTCAAAGAACAGAGTCAAATGGATTATCTCAAGGAGAAGTTAAACACAGAGAAACGCTCTGTAGCTTACTGTTGGGTTTAGCTGCCTGGTGGATGTGGAGGGAGGAGGGGGAAATCTATAAAAAAATCTATCATCGTGGTGTCCAGCTGAGACTTTACACTTCTCAGGGAAATCTGAGCTGTGAACCACCAACAGCTGCTTTTCTCTCAACTTGTGAAATCACCCACGGAAGGAAAGTGTTTTCTTAAGAAATTCTCAAAACGCAGCAAGCAAGAGCCCACTAAGTCGTCCAGCTCCTGACACTGGGTCAGGATGACAAGTTTTTTCCAGCCTAGCTGTGACTGTTGGGTGCAATGAGGTGTGATTTGTGACTAACATAGCTGGGCTGGAAAAAGCCCCAGTCTACAGAGAATTACATGGGCTTTTGCTTGTTTTCCTTCATCATCACCAAAACACAGGTTACCCACTCAAAGCCAGGTTCTCCCCAGGGTGTTTGACCAGTTCTCCACTTCTACCTTTCCAAATATGGATCTGGACTCGGCCCTGACACCAGGTCAGGTTCAAGGTGGAATGGAATGTTACCTTCCCTTTTCACCCATTGCATGGTGCTTCTGGGATCTGCTTCAGTCACAGTGTCCAACACTGAGATCACTCACAAAAAGTCTTCTCATAGGTGAATGGGGTAAAAAAAAACCACCAGTATCATGCAGCAAAGTTCAGCCAGTGAGAGTGAAGAACTGAGAATGACCTGTAACAACAGCAATAATTTTCTACCTAATTTAAATGCAGCAAAATTGCACTGAAGTTGAATTTTTAAGTTATTACTGTTGCTCTTGCTGACAAGACACCCTTTTCTGCTCATGCTGCTCCCAGTAAGGCCCTTCATGGAGATGGAGGAAGAGCGGTTTGATCTCCCACACCTTGATGCAACCCTTCATCTCACACTCTGCTGCTGTTGCAATGGAGCACAGGCAACAACAATTCACGTGCATGGCAGTAAACTGCAAGGTTCAGATGCACTCTTTGTAAAACACTGGGTGCTTTTAAGGCAGTAAATTTTGAGTCTGAGCTGTTCCTGGTCTCTTTGAAATGAAGGATACAAGGGAAGGCCAAGGATGAAGGATAAAAGTAAAGAATACAAGGGGCCTGGTGAGCAGCCCCACAGGATGATCAACACAATACTTGATTGTGGCGCTGTTTTAGGGCACAGAAGTAAGAGACCAGTATTACAGTGAGGCAGAACTGCTGGACAGTGTGGGATGAAGTCCAGGCTTACCTATGGCTCTGACCATGACATAAGCTCCCCATACACTTTGGACAGCACAGAGAGCTGAAGCTGAGCCCTTTACTGGCAGGACTCAGTGGCTTTGTGCACCAGCTGAGCTAATTAATTTTCCCTCTCCATACTGAAGAAACTATGTCTGCCATTTGCCAAAAAAAAAAAAAAGGCTAGTCCTTAACACAGAGATATC
>JANIJG010014501.1:95252-114175 GCA_024611175.1 Megaceryle torquata
AACCAGTAACACCAGTTTGCAAATGGGCTCCATTTCTGTTTGGCACAGCAGTGCAACAGGCTGGAAGAAGCAGACCTGACATGGGATGGGGAAGAAAAATTTTTTTCAAGCATGCAGTGAAGCTGTTAAAAGGTCCTGTTCCAGCCAACCTGAAACAGTTTAGATTGCTCTCACTGAGTACTCTTAAATGTATAGTCTCAGGGCATTTGGCACATTTCACATGTTGAGAGACACAGCTGATGTCTCTTCTGTTGCAGCATTTCAGGCATTAATCTCAGTTCAACCCATCCTTGTTGAATTCAAGGTCTCTTTCCCTCAAAAATAGCCTAACCATCCAAATATAGGATATACCCCACTGTGCCCACCCCTGGATATCCCCACATACTGGGATCTGTGTTTCCCTCCTGGGCTTGGCCTCCCCAGACTGAGAGCAGAGCTGGTCTGCCTCTGCTCCCTTCCGTCCATTCACATATCAACCAAACAGCAGAAAGAGATGGATGACTGCCCATGTCCAAGGTGCCCTCCTGGAGGGTTGATGACTGAGACCCAAGTTCTTGTTTGAGGAGAGGAGATCACAGTAGGCACTGGTGCTTGTTCTGTGAGTCTAACATTTCACTTTTACTTATATAGTTACAAATAAAGCAGTCATTTAATCCTGAAGCACCTTTTTTTTCTTTCACTTTGTAAATCCAAACCCAGTCAATTTGGGGCAAATCATTGCAATAATTGCTTTAAGGTTGAGCTAATTTATTTATTCAGCCTATCCCCTTCACCCCAAAGTGCAGATTCCATACCACCCAGCAGGGGTGACACCCAGCCCGGGATGTCTCTGCAGTGTCCTATTGCTCCTGAGGATGGTCCCCCTGGCAGGCACAAAGCAGCCTTGCTTTGCATCAGGTCCTCTCAAAACATGAAAAGAAAAAGACCAAACCAGTCTCCTCAGTCCTTGCCTTATTCTGTCTGCAGCAGAGATGTGCCAGTTACCTAATGACATCAAATTAACAAATGAACAGGTCTGGTAGACCAATTAGTAGAGAGTGCAAGCCATTTTCAAACAGGCTGCAATTGTCAGCTAATGACCTTGGAAGAAGCTCTTTTGTTTTGGCTTTTTTTCCCTCCTTTAGAAAAGTCCATATTAAAACAGAGTTGATAGTAGCTGAGTGTCACTTACTGGGCTTTCAAGTCATGGAAGTGCACTGGGTAGAACAGAGATTAAAAAAAAAAAAAAAAGGCAGAATTAGGAGGCTGAGTAGGTGTAATTCAAGCAGCACCTCACTGCTTTACCAGTCATTTAAGGGCACTGCAAACATACAGGGTTCTCTTCAGGAGCATTAACTTCTCAGCTCTGAGTAATGTACCACTATATGCTGTAGTGACCACGGGAGGAGCTGTAAGCTCCCACACATTTTCTTATGAGCCCAGGTCAACTCAGCCACACTATGCTCTTTCCAGCTTTAACATGGGCTTTTATTAGTAAAAGACAGCTGTCCTGCCTTCTTACACTGCTCAGGGAACAACCCAAGACTGAGAGTCTGACCAAGAAAGTCTTCCTACTGCTCCTTCTATTTTTTAAAACAAAATCAAGACACCGTGTGACTCACAAGCAATTGTCCATCCCCATTCAAGAGTGATTAACTGGCATGTGCCAAAGGTTAGCTACACTTCAGTGTGAACCTCATGAGGTTCAACAAGAGCAAGTGCAAGGTCCTACACCTGGGCCAGAACAATCCCCACTATCACTACAAGCTTGGGGAAGAGGCAATAGAGAGAAGCCCTGCAGAAAAGGACTTGGGGGTGCTGGTAGATGAGAAGCTGGACACGAGCAGCCAGTGTGAGCTTGCAGCCCAGAAGGCCAATTGCATCCTGGGCTGCATCGAAAGAAGTGTGGCCAGCAGATTGGGAGAGGTGATTCTGCTGCTCTACTCTGCTCTGGTGAGACCTCACCTGGAATAATGCATCCAGTTCTGGAGCTCTCAGCACAGGAAGGACATGGAGTGGGTCCAGAGGAGGGCTACAAGGATGATCGGGGGGCTGGAGCACCTCTTCTGTGAGGACAGACTGAGAGAGTTGGGATTGTTCAGCCTGGAGAAGAGGAGGCTTCGGGAAGACCTAATAGCCACCTTCCAGTACCTGAAGGGAGCTTACAAAAAGATTGGCCTGTTTATAAAGGCCTGGAGTGAAAGGATGAGGGTCAATGGTTTTAAATTAGAAAGGAGTGGATTTAAGTTATAAATGAGGAGAAAGTTCTTTACCACAAGAGTGGTGGAGCATTGGAACACGTTGCCCAGGGAGGTGGTTGAGGCCCCATCCCTGGAGACATTCAAGGTGGGGCTTGACAGAACTCTGAGCAACCTGTTCTAGTTGAGGATGTCCCTGTTCTCAGCAGGGGGGTTGGACTGGATGATTTCTAGAGGCCCTTCCATCCCAGACATTTCTATGTTTCAGTGCCTCACAGAAAAGCATGGTGCTGAACATAAGGTGGGTTAAAATAGACATTTGCACACAGGGCATCTCATTTGGGACCATGGCTCCATTTATTTGGGGTGTATCATATTATTTCACTTCTCCAGATGGCCCCTACCCAAGAGTTCTAATCAGTCCTGGACCAGTGAAAGAATTAACAGCCAGTATCACTCAAGCCCTCTGGGCTAAAGGTGCAAGTCTATATCCTCACCCAGAGGAAGCTGGCATTGCTCTGTTGAAGTCAGCAAAGTCCCAGGGATTTACATCATGGAGGAGACAAGACATCACTGTAAAGGAAAATCCTGAGTCTTCAGAGCATGCAGGTTTTGGTCCACATCCCTGTCCCTCCAGTGTGGCACAGCAAAGTCTCAATAAGACAGCAAGCAACTTAGAGAATGTTTCTAAGACAGCTGCTGGTGGCTAATTTTCTTGTGTGCCCTGGATTTTGCTTTATCCCTTTGCAACAGCCCATACTCTTCCACACCCATGATGCCTTGTGCTCCCCTATCTGCCACCCAGCATTGCCTACACCTGGGAAGGTCATGTTGGAGTCTCCTGGGTGTCATACACCCCCCTCCCCACCCAGGCCTTCCTCCTGCTGCCAGATTCACAAAATTCACAAGAACGGAGTATCTTTGAGAACTCAGCCCCTCTGTCAACTGTATTTGGAATCAACTGAGGGGCTCACCCTTGTTAAAGGTCAAGAGGGAGAGACTGCAGGTGGATAGCTCCTGCAGTTGTATATGTCTCATTCTTTAAGGAGAACACATTAAGTATGAAGTGGAAGGGATCAAATTCTCTGAAAATGCTTCAGAACAGCTTTTCTAAGAAATACACTGCATATCCACAACTCCTCACAGGAAAGAACAAGATGAAAAGATTTTAATAGCAATTTGCCTAGGAGGAACAAGTTATGAACTACTTCTTGCTTGGATGATCCTGAGTAAGGGATCAGACCAAAATGAGCCTGACAAAGCCTTTGTAATATCTCCTTACTATGAGGTAGTAATAGCATCATCTATCCTACACCACCAGGGTCACAGATAATTGTGTAAATCAATAAAGTAGACAAGCATCTTTCATATGAATCAGCTACTCTGTATGCTGTATATTTGGTAGCACAGTGACTCAGAAACTTTAATTCCAACTCTGTTATTTGACCTGGTCTGAGACTTTAGCAAGCTCCCATGCTTCAGTTTCTCTATTACAAAATGGGGATATTAGCCTCAGCCCAACTTCAGAACAGGCTTCAAAACAGAAACTGATATTAAAAGGTTACTGTGAACTACATGAAATCTCCTGCTGTCACACAGCCTTCAGCGTTAGCACTTCCTTGACTTGCTATTGCAATAAAAAATAACCAGTACATCTTTACATCTACAGGTGTAGACAAGCTGTCCTTTAGGCACCCTAGGCACAACCTGAAGCAAGAAAGGATCAAACTAAAGAGCAAAACTAGAGTGCTATCAACCCTTTTACACTGCTGTCTTGCAGTTGCAGGCACAGAGGTGCCTTATGCCCTGGGCTGTTTACCTTCCCCCCCAACCCAGCCTGCCAGATCTCTCACTGATGGTGGTGGAATGGCTCTGGAATGGCTTTGCTCTCCCCCCTTCTTTTATGTGGCAGTTGTCAGGGTATTAATGAAATTTGTACAGGTATGACACAGGTGTTACCAGTCCTTGCTCATAGCCAAGGAATCAGCAATGTAACTTCACAAAGACTCTCCCAGCCCTGCTTTCTGTGATTTGTTTTATGCCAGCCAAGCAGTTTCCTCCAAGCCCTTTCCCCACATTGCATCTGGGAAGCTAAAGGGCAGAATCATTCATCTAAATAAGAAGCATGAGCCAAGAAGACTCAGTAAGAGAGAAGACATTTTCTGCTGAGATAGGAAGTGAGATGATGAGCTTATAAGTAGGAGAGATTTTATGTGTCTATGAATACATTGTGTTTATATGGCCTTATACCATAAGTATGAGTTAATAAACAAGATATACTTACATGGCTATCTATCACATCCAGCTGGCTATAAGTACAATGTAATGACACAGCTATACATCCCATATATCCAGGTATAAATGCATTGCTTCTTTTGGCAATACACTACACAGTTTCTGAATTTAAGTGCATTTACTTGGTGTATATTTGGCACCCACTGGGGGGTGTGTGACAATAATTACATTTCATCTATTTTTCTCTTGAACACCTGTGTTTGCATGCATTTGTTTGTACCCCTGTTACAGACCTGCCTTCAAATGTGTCCTGTTCCTGCTGCCTACAAGTTCACCTGCATGTTTATTTAAGTACATTGGGTTCAGAGCACTGCCATACCAGACTGGTGCATAGTGTGAAGGATCACCACACCATAGAAATAAATACACTGATTTTAGGCCATCACTTTGAAATCACACTTAACACAACCTAGGTTAAGTTAAAGTGTAAGAACAACAAAAAGGAAAAACAAAAAATCCAAAGTGGACCGTAACTTTTCAAAGGTTTATGAAGACATCCATCCAGAAAATAAAAAATGCATTGCATACGGTTGTATGTCAAAACCAACAAGAAACTTCCTCCACCGTGATGAGTCAACAGGCTGGAGACACTTACCTCACTAGAGGCTTGCTCAGAAGATGACCTTTATGCTTTCTTAGTTTGCATTTCCAGGAAAAACGGGAAGAAAAAAAAAAATCTGGGTTGGGGCAACCTGTTACTTCTCTTCCTTAAATTCAAAGCTCCCTTTAGTCATTGAATCAAGTATGTATTGACTCCTCTCCAACAGGAGGCAATTCCACCGATTTTCTCTCCGGGCTAGGGAGAGCTCTTCTCTCCTTGGAAATGCAAATATGCAGTTGGGTGGCCAGGTGCAGTCATCTCCTGTGCTTGAAAGCCATTAGCAAATAATTCAAATACTAAAGGATAAGCTGATCTTCTCTACCTGGGCAGGTGCTGTGCAGCCCTCAGCTTGGCGTCTTCATGCATACTTTGTCACATGGACATGCAAATTGCTGGCTCAATTGTGTCCCCAGGCATGCACATATGTTCATGCAAGGTGCTCACAAAGGCTTCTTGATTAAGACTAGCCCCAGCTGAAATCAGGCGCTTTAGGATGCAAATACCCTTTGGGGAGGATTGGCCCCCCACTCCTATGTGGGAGAAATACTGCCACATTCTGCTGCTCTGTTGGAGCTGAATCATTTAACATCGCTAGGAAACTGTGCTGCAGGTGTGAAGACCTGCAGGTGTGTTCCCTTGTATTTTCTTTGGGTATCTTATCATAAACAGCATTTGTTGTTATTTACAGCAAAACATTTTTTTTTAAGCTTTCAAAAGCTAAAGTCCACTTGCAGTGTTTTGAAACATAATGATTCCATTCCCCCCATCAGATTAAGGGAGTCAATTTGCAAAAATGTGCTCATTTTCCACTTTACTCCCTCAAAATCTCAAAACTTCTATCACATCCTCCTAAGCTCTAACTATGAAATAAAAGTTTTGGTTTAGATTTCAATAATGTAATAGTAAGTTTTGTTTTAAGAGCCATAGCCATGGCTTAAAATGACAACAGGATCCCTTAAGCAACAGTCTTCAAAATTTTTTTTTTTTTTTTTTGCAAAGAAGTGCACCCAAATCACTCCATTTCTGATGATGGAATGTTGTAAGTGATGGAGGGAAACTGTAAACTCAAATATGTATATGAAAGCAGTGAGTTGCCTCAAGGATACCACTGCAAGAGCCCTTTGGCAGGAGGAGAAAATGTTTAAACACATTAACCAATTTAAATAGGCAAAAGGAAGTTATTTGCTTTAGAACCTATAATGCACTGTAAATCAAAGAAACTTTATTGAAAACACAGTAGACATGTGATAACAGATAAAAGACAAACCAAAAGAAACTCAACTAATTACTACTGAAACCAAATATATATATATTCAAACTCTGCTGTGTTAGAGCCCTGTTTCCTGAGCACATAATTTTCCTTCAAAAAATAAAAAAGAAAGAGGCATGTAGATCTGGTTTCTCTCTGCCTCAGTTCATCCAATGTGTGCCCAAAGATAACCAAGGGAGTGCAGTCTATGCTGTCATCCATCTTTTACATCTCGACTAGCCAAAGGGATGCTGAAAATGTTAGGGAAAAGAGCATCCCTATTAGCCCACCTTTGATCTTTCATACACGAGCTATACAAATAGAATACAGCACATTAAAATTGTCTTGGTCTTGGAGTTTACTATGATAAAGAGGCAATACTGAAGCACAGAGATGAAAAAGGAGAGTGGGTGCTGGGTGAGGGGATGCAGAGCTTGACTGGTGACATTTGAAGACCATTTTAGGAGTAAAACCCCAGCTGAGCTGCACAGCTCAATTCCACCACAATGGTGGAGGTACACATACCCACTCATGGTGTGCACCCAGCCACAACTAGCAGCACTTCTGCATGGGGTGTGGGTCTTGTCTGCTAGTTTATGGACCATGTTATCACCAAAAAAAAATTGCTGGATAACTTTGTTAATGCTTTTAAGTATTAAAGAAATCCCTGAGAGTTATGGCTGCTCCAGGACAAGTAGGCTGTTCAGCCTGCCCTGTTCCAGGAGGGGTCACATAGGGCAATGTGGATAACTGTGGGCAGAACCTAGTTTGTCTCCCTGAGACCGCCCTGTCAGGTCACAGCTTAGTTTTGCCTCTCTTCACCTGCCTTCATCTATGAAGTGGGACAAGTATCTGTGATTTAAATGTCTGAGAACATCACTTCAAACTGCAGAGATCCCTGTTGAGAGGCTCAGACAGATGCCAAGGATGCTGTTTGATAGTCAGCAACATCAAGGCTGACTCAAATTATGAGAGAAACTCATCCTCTGCTGAAGCCAATGAGATTCCTTTGCAAAATGCCCTGCTGTTTGGTTTGTGAAGCATTAGACCCTGGGAAGACATTTGGTATATATATTTTGTTGGCATGTTTCATTACGTAGCCACTTGGCGTCTTCCACAACAGCACTCTTTACTATATAATGAACGTGCTTGAGGTGCAAGTCAATGACAGGCAACAAAGGGCATCATTTACTGTCTTCTCTGGCTGCAAGGTTAGAAAGGTGAGTGAAGGCTGGAAAGAGAAGAGAAATCCATTTGGTTTAGCTGGGAATCACAGTGTGATTCCCCCATCTTCCCTTCCCCACCACTTGGAATGTTCTCAGCATGGCTCAGTCCCCAGAGATCTCCTGGTGATGAGGGCTGAACAGTTCACTGTAAAAGGTGAGGTACAAACCAGATACACTGCAGGCAGGTACTTGGCCTCTGTGCAAACCTTTGATCTTAATATCTCTTCATCCCTCCATTCACTCCCCTGGCAGCAATGGACACAAGAAAAACCCAAGAGAGCTTAAAGTGAGCACAACAGCTCATGCCTGCAGCTGTGCATCGAACAATACGGAGCAAAGTGTCTCCAATAGCTATCAGTAAGTGAGCACCGTCCCTTCATTGCATTAACCTCAACAGGCTTTAGTGGAAAAAATAGACTGTGACAGGGTAAGTGAAGATGAGATCATGGTGAATTAGAGTTGAATGAGCAACCCTGAGCCTGGCCTTCCCTGACACTGGAACCTGAACAGCACTCTGTGGGTAGCAGTGGGATTTCTGGGGAAGCTGCATGTAACAGCCCATGCTGAACAGGACGGTAATCACTATGATGGCAGGAAGGCAAATGAAAATACACCAGGTTTTTAGAGGTTTTTTTGAAATCTCTTTATTTTCCTCAAAGACAGAAAGAATATAGAACCTTCATAGTACCGTGTTCCCACAGATGCTACACAACTCCTTCCCTCAAACATTGCATTGCAACAGGTCACCTAGTCCTACAGCATAGAAGATAACAGCTAAGCCATGGGGCAAGCTGGACATGTCTGCTTCTTGGACCAAAAATGATGCATTTACTATGATCTCATGTCTTACTCAGCTGCTTGATATTCCTATTCTTGTCGCTGACCATAGACTTCCACAAAAATAAAGGTTTCTGGTTATAGGCTAAGGTAAGTTGTAGTTATCATGCCCTGGTTTTCATGTTCCCGGGGGACAGAATAAAGAGACTAGATTAAGACTATAGCATGATGGCTTAAGGCCTGACAGTATGAAACACTGATGCTCAGGACAACAAAGCACTAATGACAGCCCTTGGAGACATGGTCCTGATTTCCATGATAGACAGACAGACACATCTGCCAGGAGCAAGCTGGGCTGAGATAACCCTGCCAAGGACCAAGAGAGGGACAGATGAGCTCCTGCAGGTCCTTCTAGCCTTTGCTCCTGTGATTTTTGGTCATCATTGAGGCCTCAGGGTCAGAAAGGAATCACAGAAGTGAGAACGTGGGTAGTTTTAACCTAGCTGAAAACATACAATTAGATCATAACAATAACTTTATTGGTTTATACCATGAGTTTATCTCACCTGATATCCTGTCTCCAAAATCAGTCAGCCAACAGCAGACTTCTAGGGAAGAGCAGGATGATGGGGCAAGTGTATAGTAATACCTCCTCAGAAAGCCCTCCTCACCCCAAAAATTTGCAATCTGAAAACTTCCCAAGACAAACCCAGCATTTTTAATGTTAATAATCTCTAATGGACTCTCTTCCAAGGGCTTCTCCACCCCTTTTGGAAGCTCCTAATGATGAGTTCCACTGAAGCTATGAGCCATGTGACAAACCATCTCCTGTGGTTTATTTTGAACTTACTAGTGAAGTTGCATAGGCTTTTCTACAGAATTAAGGAGAAAAAAAAAAAGTGGGTAAATCATGAGTTATTCCTTATTTATCTGCTCCTGATGTCATAAGCACTCTGTCCCATCCTTGGAGGATAGATGATGGCTTCTGTCTCCCAGAGTCTCAGCCAAGCTGACAACCTCAGTCTACCCAGGGGCATGTCACAAGGAAGCCAATCCAAAACTCCCTCATCTCTGCAGTGTCTCTAGATCTGTGTATCTTTTTTGAGGTGGGTCCAGTCATAGCTGCACACATTTATACCATTGCAGAATGATGCTGCTGCTTTTTGTTCTCCTCCCTGTCAGCAATGACATGGCAGGCTAGGCAGGTCCACCAAAATATGCAGCCAGATTGACAACTTGATTTAAAATCTCTGCCACTGCATCTTTACTATTTGCATTCCCAGCTGTAGTCAGATTGAATGATCATAGCAAAAGCACAAATGTGCTGAGTGTTTACAGCTTCTAATATAAAGGGGGGCCTAACCCTCGGATGGCCATACCACAATCCAGTCCACAACCCTTCCCAAGCACACACAGTTCATTCAGCCAGTGGGACTTAGATACACAGATGCTTGCTGCCAACAGGACCTTTTGACTCCGAGCTTCAGCTCTGAACAGTTATCCAGGAGTAATAGGGTCAGTTGGTCCTCACCTTCAGTTTGCCTCAGGAACAAAGTTTCAGATCAACTCAGGTTTACTCCTTCTGGAGACACCAGAGGGTCTTTCTTCACCACAAAGCACCCAAAAAAAGAAATCAGTGAAATGACTGAGACAAACCTAAATATGATGTTCTTCTCCAAAATTTTTATTTTTTTAATAGCAGTCAAAAAGTCTAGTTCTGCCAATCCAGATTGTCTGACAACTTCTCCTTGCTCTCCAGGCTGCTAGAGCAATGCCTCTGCTAAATGGAGTTTTACTTTGCTAACAGTATCTCTTTCTTTTTTCCAGACCACTGCTTCAGTTCTTCTTGGGGACATTTGCCATCCATTTTATAATTTCACCATTATCTGATGGTAGGACTCAATGACCTTCTAGACTTTAATTAAAGTTTCTTTCTTTTCAAATCATCTTCATCAAATTCATGTTTCCAAGCCACCTCTCTTGTGAATATTTTATCATTCTGACTGCAAGAAGATACATGACAGAAATATATTAATTACTTTTTATTTTATCAAACTGATGAATTAATCTGTGATTGGGTATGAAAAGGGTAGAAAATGTCTGCTGAAGTCTATATAGATGTCATGTTAGTCATTTTATGAGTCACTTTATAATTTTTACACTATTTGAGATTTGAACTGCAAATGCAGGCTTTAGCAGATCAAACCCAACATGTAACCATCCACTTAAGCCTAGTTAAGCATTTACAGCATCTGGACTTTGTGACATTGTGCACCAAACAGTGGGATCACAAGCATCTGCTTGAGATATAAGAAGGAGGTAACTGGAGTTGTTAGCTATCCCAGACAGAGGGACTGGGATGGGAGCAACGGGGACCTGAACTCCAGGCAGATGACCCGTGAGCACAGCTATGGAGCAGGCTTGGGCTGGGAGAGCTCCCTGCCTCTGGACCATGGGGCTGCCCAGGCTGGGAGATGCTCCCGCAGACCCAGCCGGGGTTTGCAGTGGCCCTGTTGGCTAATGTCACCAAGCTCCTCTCTATGCAGGTGAAATAGTTGGTGACAGGCTCCTTTCTCTGCTGTGGATTTCTTTGATGGCTGTGAGCAAGACAGTCAGGCTGAGCTTTAGCATCTCTGCTTCACTCATTCATAAAACAGAGGGAGAAGAAAGGAACACAATTCTCTGCATCCTAGGGAGTCGAGGATAAACACATCAAGCTCTGCCATGCTGTCAGATGCTGTGTCCGTGCAGGGACATGCAAAATAGTAAGCTTAGAAAGTCAGCCTCTGCTTTTGAGTAATCAGCAGGACAGGAGTGATTACGTCTCCCCCTTCGCTAGCTTCAGAAACAGAATCTTTCCTCCAGGCTGGGAAGGAAGGGAGGAACCAGTGTTGCTCTGTTTTCTCCACTGAAGGCAACAGAGCCCCAGCGATGAACTGCAAGTGCAGACTGGGCTGCATCTGTTTACCCACAATTGCTGTCAGGACTGCTGTGATGGTGCATCCCAGAGCACGAGACTGTAAGTGCAAATCTCTACAAGGGCTGAGAGATGTTATTCAAATTAGGAACCACATTCTTCATTTAACCATCTGTGGTACAATGAACACTTTCTTGTGCTTCCAGAATAGCATTACCTGTAAATATCACAAAAAACTGTGCATTTAATGTCTTCGTAATACAATATATGAGGTTTTACAAGAGTATGTTGGGGATGGAATTAGAGAAATAAGTAGCCCAATGTTCAGACCAATAGTTAAAGCACAGAAAAAAAGAAATATTAGTCAGCAAACCTCTGGAGAAAGCAAGAAGTGGGTAAGATGAATCCATCCCTCCCTAGTCTCATGCACCCCATCGCTGCAACCAATGAAGGAAGGGATCTGAAGGTGAGCACAGCATGTCTGGAGTATTTTAGTTTCAGATGTCATTGAATTTGTTCTGTGCCTTCCCCTCCCCCAGGTAAACCTCTTAGCCAAGCAAACTCCAGCTTAACAAGAGGGTGATTCCAGATTCACCTATGGGAAAGAGAAACAGAAACTGGGAGATTAAGCCCTGGATATTAAAAACAGGGTCCTAGCAGGTGTCCAGCTCCCTAACGTACAACTACTAGGCCATTCAAAGAGCACTCAGTGTGCTGACAGAGCAAATGCACAATGTGCCATGAAAATTGTCATAACAGGGTTCAGGAAAGGAAGAAGTGACTTTCATTGTCCAGCCTGACCAAGAAAACTTTCTGGCATGGCCTATTGTTATACCAATATAAAACCAATGTTGTCCTAATTCCCACCACTGCACTTCTCTGTCTCAATATGAGCTATACTCAGGGAAATCTGCCTTCTGTTCAGATGACCAGTACAATGGGTAACAGTATCCAGTGCAGATGCCCTGTGCAGAGGATACCTCAATTATGTATAAAATACACATAAAATTATACTTGACTTGGGAGGTTTGGCAGAGGAGACCCCTGGATTTACAGCAGGGCAAGAAGGGAAAGGGCACAGAGCATGGGCTGCTTCTCCTCTAAGGCAGTGAGCCCATCAGGATAGGTGAGAGCTCCAACAGTGTGGTGAGTATCTGGGTTATAAATGGTAGGAGAACACATGGAGGTTTTCTGTGTCATCTGGAAGCCAAATTGACACTGACTTCCAGTACCACAGTCCTCAGAGACAATGCATGTCTTGAAAAACATGAAAATGAAACTTACTTTTAAATTGAGGGAGCAAAGAAACACCTTTTTCATTAAAACAAGACATGGAGCAAGGATATATCTTTGGTTTACTGTAAACTAACAGCCTAAAAAATCCCTCCCCAGCTTTCTTGTAGCCCCCTTAAGATACTGGAAGGCCACAATAAGGTCTCCTCGGAGCCTTCTCTTCTCCAGACTGAACAACCCCAACTCTCTCAGCCTGTCCTCATAGGAGAGTTGCTCCAGCCCGCTGATCATCCTTGTGGCCCTTCTCTGGACATGTTCCAGCACATCCATGTCCTTCTTGTAATAGGAGCTCCAGAACTGGACACAGTACTCCTGGTGAGGTCTCACAAGAGTGGAGTAGAGGGGAAGAATCACCTCCCTTGACCTGCTGGCCACATTTCTCTTGATGCAGCCCAGGATACGACTGGCCTTCTGGTCTGCAAGAGCACACTGACAGCTCATGTTGAGTATAAAAATAAGTCAGCTCTGTTTCCTGCCATTCACCTCCCCAACCAACGATCCCACTGATGATTTCCTCCCACCAAGCAATTCTCCACTGATTTTATGACAGTCCAAACAAGCCCATTGTGCTTGGGTTTTCCCCCACCCACCCCCCCAGGTTGGAGGAGGAGTAATTGCATTTGTCACCTCTGATCGTACACCCACAACCCGCTGAAAGTGAGCCATTATTCTCATTTACAAACAGGTAGGTAATCTCTTCTCACATGCCCTTAAAAATCACTGTGCTATCGGAGCAGACTGTGCAGATTAGCCAATACTGGGAGATTGTCTTCAGCAAAGCAGTAAAAGCCTTAAGTGCACTAGATTGGTTTTTGATTGACTTTTGGAGGAATAGTATATCAGAAGAATCCCAATAAGCTCTCCCTATGGTATTTTAAGTGGATATAATGGTCAGAACTGACAGACAGTAATGAGTCTTGTAGACAGGGGCAACTGTATGTTATTTAATTTCCACTAAAGAAGATATCTCAGCAAGGAAGCTCAAGTTTAAGAGAAGACACAAATACTCAACACCCAGATTTTTTTTCCAACAATACTAAAGCACAGGGTGGTCCAGTTCCTCCTACAGCTTAAAATTTGGTGGCAAACATCTTAAATGTCACTGGTCAAGGAGTGCAAATAAAAAATTATCTCCTCTTTGGAAAGACTGAGCAAAAGCATCTCTCATACACCCCACTTCCTAGCATCTAATGGCTTTCATGCAAATAGTTTCAAGCTGCAAATATGAAATTGCTGATTAGTGCCCAGGGAATTTCAGCTTGGATGTGGGAGAATGAAACCCCTTTGCATCAAATGTCAGACAGCAAGACACAGACACCCTGCAGCCAGAGGTACTGTGTTGGGGTTTTTTTTTATTTATTTCTTTGAAGTTATGAGACTTGAAGAAGAGTTTCTTAGAGAACATGGATTAATTACCCTGTCAGGCACTCTGCACCAGATCTCAAGAGGGTCTCCTTGGCTTTGCATTCTCCCTTGATTCAGAAGGTCAAGAGTAAAAATTAAAAATACACATTTAATGAAAAATCCTGAAAATCCATAAAATATTTGCTAAAATAAACAGGGCCAGTTGGATGCTTTCATCCACTCTACCAAAGATGTAAACAGGCTCATTTCTGATCTGTGACTTTGCTGTTTTCTCATGGTTTCTTCCCATCAGACAGAGACTGGACTTTATCTCACTCTGGCTGGATCAAACAGGGCTGTAGGCAGAACAGACAGCTGCCAGGCCAGCTGGGAGGAGCCACCACCCTGTCCATGCCCTGTTAGTACCTCTCCTGGGAGAGATGCTGACACCAGCCCGTGCTACCTTGGCTGCCCCACCGCTCAGTCCATTGTGGGCAGCTGAGTGTGCTGCTGTTCTCACCAACACTGGAGTGATCAGCAGCAATGTTTTAATTGTGAGCCAGCCCAGCAAACCCAGTTCTCCTGGGCTCCCTCCCCACATGTCATCTCTCTGTTTGGCAGAAGCCATTCACCGTCCGGCCCCTTTCCTCTTGACAGGTGGCTGAGGTGAGAGACAAAAATATGATAGGGCCTTGTTGCCCTTGTTTTCATACAGTTGGAAGTAGTTTTAATGGATTTATGAACCTACCTGCAGGTGTACAATGTGCTTCAGTTTTTACAGAGCTTGCAGAGGAACCTGTGGATCAAAAAATTGGAGCTATATTTAGTATTGTTTCCTGTTTTTCCTATTTTCATCTTGGTTGTCTCAGCAGTCACCCCATTGGTCTCTGTTGCTTCCTATCCATTTGCTTGTCCTCTCTTGTGGCTTTTTAATTACATGCAAACAAAGATGTTAAGTCCCTAAAAGATTTGGATAAAATGAGCCTAAGAGGTGAAGGTTTGCCTTTATGGTGAGAAAAAGCTTGCTATGATTCAACTCCTCACTTACTGATAAAGGCAGTGGTTGGCAGCACGCAGTATGTGTGCACCAGCCCACCAAGCAGCAGGCATCACACCCGGTAAATCAGCTTTAAATCTGCTGCTATTTGCCACCCAGATGGGGAGCAGATAGGGTGGGATGAACAGCAGATAAGAGGCTAAGGCAAAATCCATAGGAAAGTAGAAGGCAGTAATTCTGCTTGTTTAATGAGAGATTCAGGCACTGCAGCTCAGTCTGCCTGCACAAAAAAAGGAATTAGTTGCTGCTCAATCCGTTTACTGCCAAAGCAAAAAGACCAGTATTGGGAGATGCTGCTTGTGTGCTGCAAGACTTGTATCTGAAGGGTCCTAGATAAAATTTTTGGAGCTTCATGCAAATGACAGCATGTGAGTGCTCTGACAGCCCATGCCTGGAGCCACACACATGCACGTGCTCTCCCTTGGTTATCCTCAGTCCACACAGCAGGAGCAGATAGATGCTTTTATATGTCCCCAAGGGAAGGGAAAATGTCGTGTAAAGCTGCGCCAGTGGAGTTCAAAGCATGCCTCAATATGGCTCTGTAAAATTTCTTTTTAGTGTGTTATGTCTTCAGCATGTGGGCAAGAAGAAACCGAGCTGTGGTTAGGGCTGCCCACCATCACAGGGCATGGCTGCTTCTGCAAGGGCTGAAAACTGTGCCAGGCCATGGCTGCTCTGAGGGGCTGATCCCTGCATTTCAGCTGAAGTCTTACAAGCAGGACAGGACCACAAGGCACCCCCTTGTGCCATGTTTCTCAAAGCCCTGCTTTTGGTTCGCATCCAGGTATGATGTCTGAGGCCACTGTGAATTAAAGGGTTAAAAACTGCCAAAAAAAGTGTGCTTCTCATCCCAAAAAGCCATCACAAGCTATTATTTTTTCTTTCTTTAAGTGTTTTGCTTCCATTCTTTTATTTCTTTTCAGCTTTTGCAGAATTCTGTGCTCTGTAGAGTTGGTCTGAGACATGCTGCATGTGCATGTGGGGGATGCACTGGACACACACATCCCTCATCCTCCAACCTACACAAAATTGCAAATCATGTTCACTGAACTTGGTCCCAGAAGTGTCAGAGAGGCTTTTTAGCTTCCCTTGTTATAAGCAGGGGGCTGTGACAGCTGGGAGACCCAACTCAGTCTCTATGATTTAAATGAGTTTCACTAGGGTTAGCCATGAGCTGGACAGACAGCCCAGAGAGCTCAGGAGTTGCTTGGACTATATGTAGAAGATTTAAATAACAAAAGACAGTTACATAAAGACCCTGGTTATCCTGCCTCCTAATTACAGTCCCAATATACTAATATCTACCACTGCATTCAGAAACAAAAATTCACACAGGCCTAGTAATTCATACTCTGAGCTAGCTATGAAAATCTCCTAAGTCCATCTCTTGGTTCCTCCCCTTCCACTCCTAGATTCATGAGAGCTCTCCCCTTCCCAGAGGTGTTGCAGAAAAACTCATGCCTTGTAACTTCATTTTTACCAAGATCTCCGTCCCTTGGCACTGTCTTAACGGGCCTTGTCCTTAGAGGAGAGTTCAGAAAATTTAACCCACACAAGAAACAGCTAACCAGACTTTGACTTGCTTCGCACATTGGGAAAGAAATGGCAGGCGAGATGTGATAAGGGTTTATAAACTCAGGAGTAATATGGAGAGGGTGAGCAGGGAATGATGTCTCACTACCTTCCACAGCACAAAAACAAGGTTGCATCAAACTAGGAAATGGCAGGTTAAAAACAAAAAAAAGAGGGTTTTCTCAAAAAAACCCCCTCTGGAAGCTCCTTGCAGCATTGCTCCAGGGATGCTGAGGGTTTACCCAGCTTCTAGGGAAGCAGGAACAGATCCACAGAACATAAATCTTCTGGGGATGCTTAAGCATACAGACACTGCATCAGGCTTGCAAAGTCCCTGAGATGAACACCGGTATGGGTTGGGTGTTGCTGAGGGGAGCCATCACCTCATGTGTGCTTTGCTTTTACCATTTTCCCTGCATGGTCAGGATCTGGGTGGTCCAGAAGCCTGCAGGGTCCCTGAGCTATTCCTGTGCTCAGCCAAACCAAGTGACCCTTTGGACTTAACATGGAGAAGCCCCTCAACTGCCAAGCATCTCTGGGGACACCTGAAACACATGCAGGGGCTCAAGGCATAGATTGACTTCATGCCTAAACAGTCCAAGCAAGCTATTTCACAATCCCAATCAGCTGAACAGCACGGAGCACACTGGTGCAAGTAGTCTGCTGCTGCCAGACTGCACTGAGGCTGCACCCTCTCTGAGCCCAGACCGTGAGCGTTGCAGACACGTCCCAACACACCATCGTCGCCAACTGGCTTCATTTTCAGCTGCGGAGTCAAAGCAAAAATAGTATCAAGTGCTTAGTGATTTTCATTTTCCACAGCTTTCTAATCAGGGACTAATTAATTCTCAATGCCCCTGTGAGGTAAATATATCTGTTTCATGCATTAATACATATATATATTATGTTTGATCTTTCCTTAACAAGTCCCCATAGCCCTGGAAATCCACACTGAAAACAGAACGGGAGGTGGGGAGGAGGGGGAACGGCTTAGCTTTGAAATCCAAAAGATCTTCATTTGTATGTTGGATTGAAAGTAAAAAGAAAATAGTTATTTGGCAGGTCTGTTCCCACTAAGGAATTGGTTTGCCTCAATTTGTATTTAATAAGCGTACCACCAAAAAGTATTTAATGCATAATGTATAATATAACTAGCAGTACACTAAATAATAACCTGTGACTTTAAACATTAATGACTGTTTGTGACTATTTCTTTTGAATTTCAAACTACACAGAAAATATTTGTCAGCAGTAAAAATAAGCTTGCGATAAATAAATAAAATACTGGTGCAATAAACCCAAGTCATGATGTGCCTATTTAAATGCATACATACTTCTATTTAATGGAGAACAGTGAATGCTGCTTTTGTATAATATTCTACTAATGTGCATATTACAATATAGTAATATGCAACATCTTTTCACTTCAGCTGCAGAAGAATTACCAATTCAGTACAACACTTGCAGCTGAAGGATATATTTATACCTTCTTGGTTTTTTAACCTCTTGGATTTTATGCAAAGATGAAATAAATACTTTTACCCACAGACAGACATTTCACACCAAAGAATATTTAGATGAGATAAATCCAATTACCGCCATTTTATGTAATTATAGTTTTTACACTTCTGGAAACCATGCACTAGGCTCATTCTCTTTATCCAAGGAGGCAACAGGTTCCATAGGGACCTTTTGGATGGCAATGAACTGAGTTCCAAAAAGCACGTAAGCATTCTCAAGGGCAAGCATTCTCAAATCCGGTTTAGGTACACACTTCAGGCTGAGAACACATTTAAGTATTGTCGTAGCTAGGGCTGTGTTCAATAAACTTCATAACTGTTTTCTGAGCTAGGGATTAAGCTCTTTTATTTTTTGTAATTTAAAATCTGATCTGATGCCACAGTCTGCTAGAGAAACAAGATGCCCTGCTGTAGCTTGGGTGCCATGCAACACACAGACTTTTCATTATGATGGTTAAGTAGATCAGCACCTAAAAGTTAATCACTCTCGACATTTTTTAGTCCTTCTGTTGCTCAGAAAACTCCAAGTCTCTGGGAAGCTGCCCTGAGTTGTCAGCAGAGACCATCCTGAAGGACCCACTGTGCTACAAACCAAAGTCACACACACTTGACAACACGAATGTCAGTTCACTCAGAGCTTTCACATGGGGCATAGTGCCAGAGGCAGAACTTGGGGGCACCAGATTGGGTACTCCATGTAGGAAAACGGGCCAGAAATAAAGGTGAAAGAAGAATTTGCTAAAAAATGAAGTTTTCAAGATGGTCAGATTTTTTAAACTTGTACTGAACTACTTGGATATGTCCCAAACAAACAGAAAAATTAAAATAAAAAAAAAAAGGGGGGGGGGGGGGGGGGGGGGAATTTTGGGAAAAAAAATAAAAAAAAAAGAGGGTT